>CAUYSK010068686.1:0-50054 GCA_963575035.1 Avahi laniger | reverse complement strand
AATTTAAGGAAGCCAGAGAGATTGACACACAGTGTGTGATGATTTGGGGAGTGATATGAGAAGAGTTTAGAGAGGGAGGCAGGGGCCAGATCACGAAGGACCTTGATTGATGGCATGGACTCTGGTTTATTCTAACTGCGGTAGGGGACCACTGGAGGATTTGAGGGAGGGAGTATGCTAAGCTGGGTACTCATAGATGAGTGTTACCTAGTTCAAGAGAGCCATTTGGGACAACCCTGTTTTGCAAATATTCGTTGAGAATCTGTAACGGGGAAGAGATTGCACATTGCAGGAGAATGAGGACTAACATGACAGTCTTTGACTTTTAGGGGCTTATGGATTTTTGTGAGGGAGAGGAGAGGTAGCATGGGAAGCTTTTTGTGGGTGTATGTGATATGGTGGTGAGTGGGGGGCGAGAATAATGGAAAACCAGAATGTAAGACATGTGCCAGGTAGGAAAAAACAATCCTTGGGTTCAAAGGATGGAGAGGTTACATCTTTTAAGAGGGTGGACACACGGCTTGATGGAGCTGATTCAAGGAAGCGTTGGTCATGCATAAGGTTTTGACAATTGGGAGGTGGGGACGGCCAGTGGGAAGAGCAGAAACCTGAACTCACGAGTGGAGGAAACTATTATCTCTATCTAAAACCAGAACAGAATAAAGAGCCGTGATGTGGACATTGCTCCTGACCTCCAACACCCATATTCCGCAAGGATTCCATGGCTTATAAGATCAAAATTTATGCTGTCACAATGGCTCAAGAATCTTTGGGTTTTGTATTTAACTTTAAAGTCCTAATCATCATTTTTGTTACTGGTTTATTTGCCTTCTTAGTTAAGGGTTGAGATAGAGATTTTTTTCTTTTTAACTTCTGCATTGTTTGCCCTACCCAAACCAGTGAGAATGATTAAGCCCGAGTGAATGTTCAGGAATAGGACCACTAACCCCCAGATTAAGTGCATTTAAATTCACCCTTACCACTTGTCCTTTCACAGGGTCATAAAATCTCTGCAGAAGTTGAACAGCAGTGCTCTTCCCACAGCCGCTGCTCCCAACAAATGCTACTGTTGTCCCTTTCTCAATACTGAGGGATAAGCCACGAAGGATGAAAACATCCGGGCGACATGGATAGAAAAAAGAGACTTCTCGAAACTCTAAATGCCCTTCACATGTGTCCTGTGAAAGGAACATGACAATGTTTAGAAAGGTGATTTAAGAAGGCTGTAACACATGGGAGAGCATTGGCTAAGTGCTTTCTGAAAATTGTTCATATTTCCACAGCCCTTTTCATTTTAAACATGTATTCACCTTCGTAGAGCTGCTAACTGCCCATTGATTTCTATCAGATTTGTTTATATTTTTGTATTTGTGGTCCGGCTTCCACTACACAGATGCAGTCTGTTCTGCAAATTAGCTGTTTGACCAGCTGCTCTGAATAAATACATCTTTTTCTTTTTAAAATTTGACTTGCGCTTTACAGAACCTTATTGCTTAATTCAGAAGAGCTGGGTTTCTCATAAACTATATGTATACATGTCATTTTTGTAAATTGGGCCATGTTTTACAGTTAAGGTCCATTGTGCTTTGAATTCTGATTTATCTTCATTTTCAATTGATCATTATTTGACGGTGACACTTGCCTAAAAGTTTAATTGTCTATATCTCAGTCTCTTTCGTGGTTGATGATTTGTAAACCAATACTTATCTACACTGGGGAGGTTTAAAAAAGACTTTCCAGAACTATCACTAAATCATTAACTTTTCCTTTATGTATTTGTTCATAAGATTTTAGGGTGTTTTGAACTTCATGTTTGCCCCAATTGCATTTTAAGTATTATTAATTTTTGTCGTTAGGGTTAACATAAACTAAGAGTATGTGAGTAGATTTGTGTGTGTGGTGGGGGGCACTGTTGGTGGTGGTCATGGCTGAACTTTCAAAAAGGTTCCTTACACTTGGGATTAATAGTCATATTTGGCATGTTCTGAGCCCAGCGTATAGGTACCAGGCAGGGGCAGGTAGAGGGAGGAACACCAAAAAATATTTGATGATATTATTCTGTCGTCAAAGGAACGAAATGTTAAGATGTGGTTAAGAGTTCTAGAAACAGAAAAATATATCTGGATATATTTAGCAAATATGTATGTCAAAATGTAAGTGCAGTGTAGTAGTAGCTTCTTTTAGCTTATTCAGTGTTTTCTATTTTGCCCTCTACAAGATATGAACATTATTTGTACAAAAAAGTTTTAAAAAACAGAATACTGCATAAAAATTGAGAATTCAATTGTTTTTGTGTATGCTCTAGTGTATAATTTCTGTAATAATGCACAGAGATATTCTAGGAAAATTCTAGAATTAAATACATTTTAAAATTTACTATTTTTAATTGTATTAATATTTATAAAGGAAAACTTCAAACATGTATAAAAACAGGAGAAAAATGTAATGGACTGACCATATGCCTATCACCCAGCATCAATGTTTATCAATATTTGCTAATTTTGTTTGATCAGATTTTAATTTTTAAAGGTATAAGGAGTGATATTTAGAATTATTTGCATATTAAATAAAATAAAGATTAAATAATTTTATGGTATTTATAAGAAATATTTTCATATTTTATGTCATGCATATAGTTCTATAAGAACATATGCCAGTTAGATGCTCAATTCATTTATTGTAATGTTTAGAGAAAAATAAGTAGCAATATTATCATATATATTAATCCTATTTTTTTTAGAAAATAACTTCTTACATTCTTTACTTTCCAAAAGACAAATGTGAAATCTTATTTTCACTATGGTGTGTCTTTGAGCATTCTGTTTTGAGAATTTTAAGATCTTATTTCTGTCACTAACAATAGTCATTCCTTTTAATAATTATGTAGCTCCAGTGATGCTGTATTACTTTAACCTGTCATGCATATAAATCTATTAAAATTCTAGAGGGAAATAATTTTAAATAAAAAAAATTATTTTAAGTATATATCTGATGGCTATTCCTATTTTAAAATTTAAAATATCTAAAAGGTCTTAAATTGTATAGGTAGTTAATATATAAGACTATTAAGAGGTTTATTTTGAAATTATACAATCTCCCTATTATTTCCCTTTTAATATTCACCATTTTTAAGAGTTTGTACCTAAATTTCTATGTGTGTATGTGAACTTAATAAATATAGTTCTCCCTTTTTCCCTTTTATGTTTGTAGATATAGTTCCCATGAAAAATGGTTACCGGAGAAAAAAACAAGTAAGCCCTAATGCAAATCTTTATACAAGACTAAAACTTTGGCTGTCTAAATAAAATTCAATATAGGAATCAATATTTACTCAAGAGCATTCTCATAGCAATACTAAAATAAACTGAAAGCGTATATTTTTTAACATAAAAATATATATTTTATAAAGCGGGTGAAAATTTAATTCAGACAAGATGTCCTTTCCCCCTTTGTAACCATAAAATTATCTTTATATATGCTTTTAACTCTTTATGTTATTATACTATAACACTATCTTTTGCAAAGTTATCCAAATAATGCCTTTACTTAATAAGTGGACATTTGAAGTCATAGTTGTGCTTACTGGTTTTTTCCCTTCTTGACTGTTGCTGTCTATGGTTGGTCTCTTTTCCAACAAAGCAAAAAGATGTGCAGCCCCAGATTTGGCGTTGGAATATTCAGGTGCCAGAACAAGTGTTTCTCCAATGGCCATAGCTCCATATGCAATTGCAGTAAAAACTCTATAAAAAGATAAAGCATTTGAATCTTAGATCCATGGGTCCAATTTAAAATTTAAATTTAGGTTACCTTAATCTAAGAGTAAAGGGGAAAAATCGGGGCACAATAGTATATGATCTTTTGATCCAGACATCAACCACTAATGATAAAGGCCCAAGGACAGTTATCTTTTTAAATTTTCCGCCATGTGTTAATCAACCCTTGCTCTGTACACCAAAATAATCTCTGGAGCTTGGGTAATCTTAAGAATTTCTCTTCCAGTTAGAGATGTAGATCAAAGGCCCCAACGAGTGAATGTAAAACTTCTTAGCCACTTTGATATGAGTCTTGCTTGCTTGGAGATTTGACAGAGAATTCAACTGACAATAGGAAGAATGAGACTCCAGTAGTGAGGTTTCAATTTAGATGGTAGATATGATGTGAGTTTTTTCCCTTTTTTTCTTTCTCTCTTTCTTTCTTTCTTTCTCTTTCTTTCTTTCTTTCTCTTTCTTTCTTTCTTTCTTTCTTTCTTTCTTTCTTTCTTTCTTTCTTTCTTTCTTTCTTTCTCTCTCTCTTCCTTCCTTCCTTCCTTCCTTCCTTCCTTCCTTCCTTCCTTCTTGTTTTTTGCGTATAATGTAGTTAGGACAGATAACTGAAGCTAAATCACTGGTTATCTGCCTGATGTGCTGCTACACAATTTATAAAGCAAAGCATGGGGATTGTATTTTCTGAAGGTTCTCAAAACAAAATTTGACTAACATGTATCTTAGCTAAAACTGGAAGAAGAGCTTTGACCTTTTAGGTTTGCAATAGATCATGATCTCAGTTTCAAAACATGTTAATTATAAAATGGTAAGGGTGCAAATGACTTTTGGAAGCATTCAGGATATTCACAGAATTATGGCATGGCCGTGGTTAAATATTTCCCTCTCATTTTCTATTTCACTTTAAATATGAAAATACTGTATTGAAATGAAAAACAATGCATCTCAGTAATAGAGCTAAAGGCATAATTCAGTTAAATTTCACAGGCAATATTTAAACGTTAGGCAGTAAAAAGACATCACAGAACCCAGTTGCTTGTCTGTTGTGCCAGATCATGGCGAGGTAAACACGTATGGCCTTCTTGTGAATTTCTTCTTCGATGGGACCTCCCAAACGGTGGATTTAGATGCAATCACTTCGGTAACCTAGACCTCAGATCCTGAATCTTGTTGGCTTTATAAAGAGCACAGTATAATATATATATGTGTGTGTGTGTGTGTGTGTGTGTGTATATATATAAACCAGTTTTGGGTTTGGGATGTCTGACGTTAAAATTATTGTAGTCACTAGCTCTGTGATGTCAAGGTGTTTTTAGCTCAAATGCAATTCAAAATACTTGATACCCAGCTATAAACACCAAAAGTGGTTACTGAGTTTAGGTACCACAATCAGATGTTTTTTTTTTTTTTAATTTGTTTTTAATGCAAGGAAATAGACTGGATCAAACTTAAGCCTCACTCTGATCCAAGAGTCAGAAGGCAGGTGGGAAGATAGTTGGATTATGAGCCAGAAGATCTGGATTCTAGATCCATGGGGGTAGAGGTGTCTCAGAAGCCAACAACTGAGAAAATAGCTTCCTCCTATGATTTGAGATGTGCCAAAATATCTACCTGTCCTGAAATTTCCACTGTTAAAGTAATGTAAAGCATTAGCTATTAATGTCCAGAGGCTAATGTCCTTGTTAGGTCCCTTTTAAAGTGGAAATATTACCAAGAAGAGGAGAAGGGCCTTCCATTTACAACTTGGGTTTGTAGGAGGTATGTGATCCAAAGGATGCAGCAGAGAGCAAGAACAAACGGTTCAGTGGAGAGTACCAGCAAAAGCCCTGATGCTGTCTTTATTGTGTGAGTCTTGAGGGGAGGGCAAGTGGGATTGGGGTTGGTGTTGGTGGGGGTTATACTGAGGACCCTAGAGGGGAAGTATGGACTTTGTGGCAATGGACTATCTGGGGTTGAGTCAGGGACACTAATCTTCTTTATGCATTTTCCCCGGATGGGCTTTGTATAAAGGTAGGCCAAGGCCCACACACTTGGAAAACTAGTGGGCTATAGAATCTGCCCTTACCTAATCAGACCCAATTAGCTACAGTGAGATAAACTGAAATTCACTTCCACTCGACAAGTATTTACTATAGAATAACCAGTGCTGTTAACTCCTTAACAGAGTTAAACCAGATCCTTCAAATCTGGTTCAAACTCCTAGAGGCATTTGAACTAAGAGCCTATCCCAAAGAAATGTATGGGCAAGCCCACATGCCACTGTTAGTCTTGAGGAATATCACTCATTTGGGATATATAAAAAGTAATAATTTGCTATAATGACAAATATTTTAAAGTCACTACTAATACATTTACCAAGGTATTAATCTATAATAATTGCTTATATATCCCCTTCCTGTCTATAAATAAGATTACAAAATAACATTCCACAGTTCAAAAATGATTTTCACATTAGACTCAATCTTGAATCACAAATGTGTAAAATAGGAATTCAAAAAACCTGAAATTTTACTTCCATAACTTTCATAAGCTTAAATTGTCCAGGGAAGAAGATATCTTATCTATAGTTTATATCGCACTGGATTTATAGCAAAAATCTGTGATTTGGTCAGGGTTGGGGAGAGAAGGCTGTTGAGCAGGAAGAGGTCTGGGAAGGAGCTTCCCAGCATCTTGAGGTGTTGAGCCTCTTCCTCCCTGGTTTTGTGGATTCTCCATGGGGTCATGGGCCATGGTCACTGCACCCTCACTGTCTTCATGCTTTCAAGCATTTCTGAACGATGAGGAAATTTCCTTACCCGTCCTTACTGTTGAGATAAAATGGAAATTTTAAAAAGATTTTTTGGCTAGGAACAACACAAAAAAGGATAGAAATGAATAATCCTAGTTTTAACACAATTAATGCAAACAGGAAAATCCTACACAGTAACTGATTCAGATTGATTTGTCTCCCCCGAACCCTGTTCCCATATGTAATTTGTAGACCTTTGGTGACTTACCCTAAGAGGAAGTATAGTGTCTCTGAAGCCAGACCAGTGAGATAACATCCAGACTTCACCATTTATTTACTAGCTGTGTGACCTTATAAATGTTACTTAACTTGTCTGTGATTCTGTTTCCTTACTGGCAAACAGAAGGTAACAAGAATATCTACATCTTACAGTGTTGCTGTGCTAATTAAATACATAAATAACCTACAGTGCTTAGTACAGTGCCTGAAACATAATAAATGCTCAACAAATGCAAGCTGTTATTATTCCTCTCCTAGAACTGCAAGTTAATGGAATACTTTCAGTTAGAAAATAAGCTCTCACATTTCTGTAGAAATAGATTAGCACAACAAGTCAAATCGCAACTTTCCAATTCCCCCTCAGCAGGTTTAATTATTTGATTGGAAGGCAGAGTTTCTTTCTTCACAGAAGTCATCATTAAATTATTCCCATACTCACACTCTTTTCCCTTGTCATCTGTATACAACCCAGAGAGCCTCTTCTTCCCACCCTAAATCCTTTCCTCAATGGATGGGAGAGAGAAAATAAACAAATTATATTTATTTGGTAGATTGGATCTTATAGAGTATTTCCATATGCATGATATAATTTGATCATTTAGGAGATAAGTAGAACAGGAACTCTCATCACTTAACAAATGAGGAGACCCCAGCTCAGAAGAATTATGCAATTTGCCCAGGATCACATAGCTATGAAACTGCAGGGTTGGAATGTGAGCCTCCTTCCTCTCTGTGTTTTCCCCTACACGGTGCTCCTTGCAGTGGAAAGCTGGCTAGAATGTTGGGGACTGTTACCACTTGTTTCCCATTTTATAATCTTCACGGGGCCCTAGATACCAACTCTCTCTTGATTTCTCTCCTTGACATCCTTTCAACGGTGGATCTAGCCTCCTTATCTTGTCTTTCTCTCTTCCGTATAATCTCTGGGAAGGGGCCATGCAGGAGTTGGATGGCTGCCATGGCAGAGAACACGGAAAGGCTTTCCTGTCTTCTTTGTTTTGGCCAGCTAAGGTTGCTTCCTGAATTACAACGATGGCACAGTTCTTCTGTGGCTGCATCCTCCTAGGGCAAACATGGTGGTGGAGCTTGCTCATTTCCATTCCTTAATATTTTAAGGTATCCACCAACTATTAATATCCATTGAAAATACCCGCCTCTGTTGCTCTTTTGGCCCGTAATCACATTTAACATTGAAATTGCAATATGATTTCTCATCAAGAATCGCATTTGGTTTTTAAGAAGACTGGGCCGCAGACACGTGGGCTGCCTGGCTTTGCTTCTTAGGCGGTTTTCAAAGCTGTGGCTTTTGTTGGGACTGTATCAAAGGTTGTCATGTCTTGATTCTTTCTTACCTGTCTACTCTACTTACCTTCTTGCTAATATGCACAGCAAAGATGGAAGAAGCTCACAAAGATTGAGGAAGCTCTGAAGTGGGGCATGGAAAGTTGCAGAAACATCTCCTGAGCCCGGATGCTTTCTAAACTATGTTGCAAAAGGCAAGCCAGCTAGAAACTAGCCTAAAGGCACTAATGCAAAATGAGACAGGAGACAACACACTTATTTGGTATTTCTAAAAGTCTGTAGAGTTATAGTGAAACCAAAAGTGTTACCAGGACTAGCAAAGGGAGAGCGGGAGTGTTTACCTACACCTGTGTATATAAGAACCTAAACAAGAGATTATCTAAATGCCCCTATACCCTGGCTGCAAGGTGACAGAATGAAAATGTTATCACCTTATTTTATTATGTATTTATTTGTTTTTGAGACAGAGTCTCACTGTGATGGCTGGGCTAGAGTGTCGTGGCATCAGCCTAGTTCACAGCAACCTCAAACTCAAAGGCTTAAGCGATCCTCTTGCCTCAGTCTCCCGAGTAGCTGGGACTACAGGCATGAGCCACCACACCCAGCTAAGTTTTTGTTTCTATTTTTAGTTGCCTGGTTAATTTTTTCTATTTTTGGTGGAGACGGGGTCTCGCTCTTGCTCAGGCTGGTCTCAAACTCCGGAGCTCAAGCGATTCTCCCAACTCAGCCTGTCAGAGTGCTAGAATTACAGCCATGAGCCACCACTCCTGGCCACCACCTTATTTTAAATGCACATTTCAGAGAAACTTCCACAATAATAGAGATGGAAGGAGACAGCTTCTACCATAAGACATGCAGGTTGGCTTTTTTTTTTTTTTTATTTTAGAGGCTTTTTCCTCTAAAAATCCTTGCTGACAAACTAATATTATGAGCACATTAAAGGATTCTGCCTTAAGACTCCCTTTATGTGTCTCCTTTTCTATGGCACACTGTCATTTCTTAAAGAAAGACAGCTTACCGCATACTGGTAGTTATAAATCATGAAAATACATTCACATTTTACAGGGCAAATAATGCATCTTTATTTTTAACAACAAACTAAAATGTGACTTCCCCAATTTTTACATAATTGTAAAAATGTTTCTGGTAATTACCAAAAGAAAACCCTGAGGTTTTAAACACATACAGAGAGCAGCCTGGGAATTAGTCCCTATGTTCATATTTCTTAATATGTGATCTTGAGATCCTGTGCCTTGGAATAATCTGAGATGTTTGATAAAATGTGAATTCCTGGCTGTATTCTAGATCTACAAATCACATTTTGTGGTTTTTAAGCTCCAGCTATCTATCTACATTTTTAACTAGATCTTACATTGGTAAGTTGGGAAGCCACCGATTTAGAGAATGGCACAAAGTACTTTTTACCTAAGGAGAATTCCAGTAGGAGGGAGTTTCCTCTGTAAACTTCTTCCAGTTAGTTGATTAGATAAAAAGCTGTCTGTCACCCTAGATTTTGGAAGGCACAGAGTCTTCTAGTCCAACTATAATTTGGTGTGTCTAAAAGGACCTTGTGACACATTCGTGGTAGTTGCCGTAACATTTGATCTCTAAGAAGACTGGAGACTTTGATGTTGCAGACAAATCGCATCTATTCACATCGTGGCGGTGCTGTACCCATATTCCTAGAGAATCTCTCTTTTTTCCTATACTGTAAAAGTATGGGTATCTTTACTCTCTGTCTGTAATCTGGCTGAATAAAACTCAAATAAAAGCGACACCAGTGGCCCTATCCCAGACAGCTCCTGTTTCTTCCTTCCCTCAGGGATCTGGGAAATACCAAGGTGATCCTATTCATTAATTTACTCTTATGTTAATGTTCCTACAAATGTTCTGACAGCTGAAATGCTTATGCCTCTAAAAGAGAACGCTTTTTAATAAATTTAATTAAAATAACTTCAGGAAGTGTAGCAGGCCAGGAGGAGGAGGAATTTTTGTACTGACTTTTTGATTTTTTTTTTTTTTTGAGACAGAGTCTCACTGTGTTGCCCAGACTAGAGTGCCATGGCATCAGCCTAGCTCACAGCAACCTCAAACTCCTGGGCTCAAGCGATCCTTCTGCCTCAGCCTCCAGAGTAGCTGGGACTACAAGCATGTGCTACCATGCCCGGCTAATTTTTTCTATATATATTTTTAGTTGTCCAGCTAATTTCTTTCTATTTTTTAGTAGAGACGGAGTCTCGCTCTTGCTCAGGCTGGTCTCGACCTCCTGAGCTCGAGTGATCCACCCTCCTCGGCCTCCCAGAGTGCTAGGATTACAGGTGTGAGCCACCGTGGCCAGCCTGTATTGACTTTTCATTTTCTTATATTTTAGAGCTATAAAATAACACTAAGCAAGTCACTTGTTCCCTTTATGTTAAGAATCAGCCCAGGCCGGGAGCAGTGGCTCACGCCTGTAATCCTAGCACTCTGGGAGGCCGAGGAAGGTGGATCACTCGAGCTCAGGAGTTCGAGACCAGCCTGAACAAGAGCGAGACCCCGTCTCTATTAAAAAATAGAAAGAAATGATCTGGACAACTAAAAATATATACATAGAAAAAATTAACTGGGCATGGTGGTGCATGCCTGTAGTACCAGCTACTCAGGAGGCTGAGGAAGGAGGATCTCTTGAGCCCAGGAATTTGAGGTTGCTGTGAGCCAGGCTGAGGCCACGGCACTGTAGCCCGGGCAACAGAGTAGAGACTGTCTCAAAAAAAAAAAAAAAGAATCAGCCCAGCTTCGAATATTCAGATGTCTGGAAAAACTAAGAAAAAATTATTATTATTTCAAAAAATAATTGTATAGAAATATTCTTTGAGAGTTTGGCTATAGAATTAGTAATAATAATAATAAATGTCTACTAAGAATCTGGAGTTATGAACTTGAATCTGTGCTCTGCTGCTTGCTGATTACATAACTTTGAGCAAGTTCAGTAAGCTCTTTGAGTCTTAATTTTCCTTATCTATAAAATGGGAATCATAACAATTCTCAGGGTAGTTGAGAGGATTAAGCAGAGAATGCATGACAAATCCTTAATATTGAGCAAGGAGTCATTCAAGGTTTGCTGTTTTAGTGATTATCGTAAGTCACAGAATGCCTGGCCGTCTCGGGAGGCCCCTTTCAGGAAGCATCCTGCCTGGTGTCACTTGCAGGCATGAAAGTGATCGGCAGGATTTTGAGGTTGAATTATTCTTCAACTAAGAAAAATTCTTTGCTTAGTTTTAACCTAAACGAATCTCAGTGTGTAGAAGCAGATTACCAATTCCATGCATTATACTTCTATATAAATGGTTGACCTTGATTTAGGCCTAGTCCTCCTGCCAAAGCACTTACTGTCAGACATATGGATGTAGAAAAGAAGAAAACCAGAATTCGTGAAAAACAGACTCCTGTTTTCAAAGTGTGAGGTTGACTCTGGAGGCACATTTCCAGGAATGACTAGACTGCCTAATTATGCACTGTTTCAAATTTTCCCCTTTATTTTTGATTCAGTCATTCATTCAATAAATATTTATTGTGTGGCTACTACGTGCCAACCTCTTGTTTTTGGCTTTTGGGAAACATAAGTGAACAAGACAGACTATGATCTGCCCTCCGTCTAAGCACTCAATAAATACAGAAACATAAAAGATAATTTCATAGAGTATAAGTGCTGTAAACAAAATATAACATTGTAATGGGAAAGAGAGTGATGAGGAGGGAGGAGAAGGGGACTGCTTTGGGCCATCAGTGGATTTAGGAGTGGAAGCTCGGATGGGAAGGAAGAGGCAGCCTGGTCAAGACCCAGTGATCGTTCCTGGCAGTGAGAATAGCAAGCTCGAAGGCACTGAGAAGGGGAGATCCAGGGACAGAAATGGCAAGTGTAGGGCTGACATGAGGTTCACAAAGGAGATAGAGGTGGATGAGGTTGGAAGGGTAGGCAGATGCCCCATCATAAAGGGTTTTCCAGTCATGGTAATAATAATTTGGAGTTATTGAAATTCCAATGGGAAGTCATTACAGAATTTTAATAAATTAATGATATTAGATTTGTGCTTTAAAAAAAATTCAGTCTGGAGGCTGTGTGGAGAATGGTTTATAGGGAAGCAAGAGCGATTGCAAGGACATCGGTGAGAAGATTGTTGCTGTCAAGAGAGGCAGGGGCTTGGATGAGGGTGGAGAGGGTGAGAAGTGTTTTGGGATTACGGCCATCAGGACTTGGTGCTCTATGTGGTGGGTGAGGGTGGAGAGAGTGGTTCCTAGATTTTTGGGCTGAATAACGGCTTGGATGGTGGTTGGTGCTATTAACTAAGATGGGGCAGGTGGGGAAGAAAAACTTTAGGGAGAAAAACCTTGAGTTTTGTGTTTGACACATTTGGATCTTATTAGTCATCCAAGTGCAGGTGTCTAGTAGGTAGCTGGATAAGAGTTGGTGTTCAGAAGCAAGGTCAGAGTCGGAAATATACAGAAGGAAATTGTCAGGACATGAGTGATATTTAAAACTGTCAGATTGGATGAGACGACCAACGGGACTGTGTAGATGAAAGGTCTGAGAGCTCTAACACCCAGCAACACACAGAGGCCTGGCTGAAAAAGCAGGAGCCAGCAAAGGAAGTAGAGGAGGAGGGGCCAAGGACAAAGGAGAAAAGCCTAGAGAAGACTGAAGAAGAAAATATTTCAGGAAGGAGGTGGCAAATGCTACCTCCAGTAGGTCCAGTTAGAGGAGACTGGAGAACTGAGAATTGGATGGCTTAGTCTGGGTGGTGAGATGCTTGTCAGTGTCTTGAGAACCCATCTTTGCAGCTGCATGGTGGGACCTAAGGCTTGACTGGAACAAGTTTAGGAGAGATTGGAGACAAGAAGGTGTAGGGGGCCAGACGTGGTGGCTCACACCTGTAATCCTAGCCCTCTGGGAGGCCAAAGTGGGAGGATCACTTGAGGTCAGAAGTTCGAGACCAAGAGCGAGAGCGAGAGTGAGACCCCGTCTCTATTGAAAATAGAAAAAATTAGCCAGGCGTGGTGGCATGTGCCTATAGTCCCAGCTACGTGGGAGGGTGAGGCAGGAGGATCGCTTGAGCCCAGGAGTTTGAGGTTGCTGTGAGCTAGGCTGACGCCACGGCACTCTAGCCTGGTCAACAGAGTGAGACTCTGTCCCAAAAAAAAAAAAAAGTGTAGGGAATAAGAATAGGCAACCATTTGCTATTTGTCTTGCTGTAAAGGAGAACAGAGACATTGGAAGTAAGTAGAAAGGGATTTATGCTTATAGGAGAGATTTCTTTTTCTTACAATAGGTGATTATAAAACAAAAAAAGAGTAGTGACCAAGAAATTGGTGAGGGGAACTGAAAATTCTTCTGTGAGTTTATAAAATCACCAGATGTCCTGCGTTAGTATGAATGTATTAAGAAGTTTGCTTTCTACTAACACCCAGGACCAGTTATACTGAAGGGATGGGGCCTTGGAAATATAAAATGGCTACAGAAACTTTAGAGTAACATGAAAAAAACATGTTTTGAGTTTCAAGCAATTGGCTTGCAAACAAACTTTTGGAATACAACCAACTTTTAAGATTGAGAGTGCCTGGATTACATTAGAACCAAGGAAAAACGGCTAATTTAATGGGTGCCAGTGGGCTGAATAAACTAATTTATGTGATTCCAGATTTTGTGTCTTGTTAATTTATCTAAGTAATTAGTCTATGTAATCAGAATGAAGCACAAGCCTAGATAGAATTGTGGTTTACAAGTTCACACAGGCAAAGCTGCACACTGCATTAGAGGGTAGGCGAGTCTGTAATTTCTGTTGAAATTTTAAAGACGATGTTCCTTTTTACAATGAAATCTGCTTCTAGGAAACTACTAAGTGGCCTCATAACCAGATAGGATTTAGGAAGAATGAGATGGTGTGAACTGTGGACTGTTTTCTTACAAGTGCCTAGTGAAGAAACTTCCTGGGACCTCAGTTAATGCTTAAAAAATAAATAAATATATTTTCATGTGAATAGAAACTAAACATTATTCTAATTTGTTCTGAAATTATTTGGGTTCAAATGAGTTTTGGACATTTCCTCAAGTTGGATATATCCTCAGAAGACAAATAGGTGCCAACGGTGAGGCTATTTAAAGAAACGCCCTGTGACTTGGGAGGTAAAATCCAAAGAGTTGTTCCCAATGTGTTTTCCCAAATGGCAGCATCCTTGGAATAGGTCTAATCTCTCCCACATCATTATTGTGAAGAGGCTGATACTTGCTTGGATTTACATGTTTTGGTGGGCTTGTTAAAAAAGAATGTTACTTTTCTGAGTCAAGTATTATATGGATTTCTCCAGCTCTAATTGTTTAGCAATGACATTTATGATATAGATTAGCAACATTTCTGACATTTTAGGCTTAGGAAGCTCAGAATTAGCAATCAAAATTAACTTTTCTAATTTCAGCAGTTGAATTAAGTATTCCTATAAAACAAAGAAATTCATAACTATGTGAACAGAATTCTAAAATGGAAGCTTCAACTAATGGTTTGGGAAGATGCAGCGTCGTTGGATACCATGATCAATTCCAAATGTGACTTTTTTGAAGGGAAACATTCATTTATATGTCTTTCTTCTGGAGTATTTGCTTATCAAAGAACTCAACTTCACTGTTTTGCAGTCATACTTAATATAGCCATCTACACACTGAGAATTCCATAAAGTCTCACAGATTTCCTAAGGAATGGATGATAAAAAGGCATATTTTTTGTCCCTGCATTCTGGGATGTTCTAGTAAACTGAAACAGGGAGCAATTTATTTGGGAGTTTAACTCAGTTTACATGTATTATATCAGTATCAGTAATTTACCAGTTATGCTATACTTCTTATAGATACTAAGTAACAAAAAAACTAGCTTAATTTAATCATTTTACAATGTTAACATATATGTAATATCATCCTGTACCCCGTATATAACATATACAATTTTTTGTCAGTTAAAAATGATTTAATTCCAATTACCCTGATTTGATCATTACATATTATATACATATATCAAAATATCACATATGCCCCATGGATATATAAAAATATTATGCACCAATAAAAAATTCAAAAAAACAAAACGAAAAAAATTTTTAATTTTCCAAGCATGCCTTTCCCACATATGTGATTTAAATGATAATCTACTATAAACTAGACGTCTTTCTCATAAATAAGTACAAAAATAAATACCCATTTACCCAGGTTTATATGTTTGCACAACTTACATGAATACGCCTTCTGGGGTCATTCGTCCAGCTTGAATTAAATAGCTTCCAAATCGAAACCCTGCTGCATAGGCAAAATATACAAAGGCATGGCTGAATGCGTAACAGCTTCCAATGATCTGTGCTTTCTTTAAGGTATTTCTGAAATGTGCAAAATTTACCAAATAATGAGGCATGAATTACAGAAAGGTGAATTTAATAAATGTAAAGTAATGAATATAGAAGACTTTGAAATGTTATAATTTAGTGGATGTACATTTTTCTAAGGATTAAAGAGAAAGCGATTTTTTTTTTTTTACAACTGGGAGTTATTTTAGAGAACACAGTTAAGATAATGATTTTCTCTGTGGCTATATACTCTATACAAGTTGCCTTTATATACTTTCAAATGCATGGACAGTATATAAAAGGATAGCTAGTGTAAGAGTTAAAGAGATTTGGTTTAGAGGTGTTTAGAAATATTCTCTAACTTTCTATCATAATCTTACATTAATAAGATACAGCAGAAATTAAAGAATGGTAGAAACAACAAGCATGAGGCCAAAAGAGTACAAAGCTATCTTTCTGATAAAGTAATACAAAGAGCATCAGTAAGCCAATGTGGTAAGGAGGACTAGCTTAAAATTAAAAGGAGTAAGCACATTTATTGTGTATATATTCATTTTAAAATGTAAACTATTGGCCGGGCGTGGTGGCTCATGCCTGTAATCCCAGCACTCAGGGAGGCCGAGGCAGGAGGATCTCTTGAGGTCAGAAGTTCGAGACAAGCCTCAGGAAGAGCGAGATCCTGTCTCTACTAAAAGTAGAAAGAAATTAGCTAGACAACTAAAACAGAAAAAAAAAAAACTTAGCTGAGCATGGTGGCACATGCCTGTAGTCCCAGCTAATTGGGAGACTGAGGCAAGTGGATCGCTTGAGCCCAAGAGTTCGAGGTTGCTGTGAGTTAGGCTGATGCCACCGCACTCTAGCCTGGGCAACAGAGTGAGACTCTGTCTCAAAAATAAATAAACAAACAAACAAATAAATAAAATATAAACTATTTTAGGGATTTAATGTAAAGGACCAGGCAATCTTATTTTCTTTCTTAAATATGTTACTTCATCAATCTTCTTCCAGGAAAAAAAGAAAAATGTGTACGCTTAGTAACAGTTAATGGTAATGTGGGAGGACTTAAAATGCTTATTCTTTTTTGTTTGTTTTTGAGAGAGGGTCTCACTCTGTCATCCAGGCTAGAGTGTAGTGGCATTTATCATAGCTCACAGCAACCTCAAACTCCTGGGCTCAAGCAATCCTTCTGCCTCAGCCTCCCGAGTAGCTGGGACTATAGGCATGCAACACCATGCCCGGCCAATTTTTTCTATATACTTTTACTTGTCCGATTCATTTCTTTCTATTTTTAGTAGAGATGGGGTCTCACTCTTGCTCAGGCTGGTTTCGAACTCCTGAGCTCAAACAATCCGCCCGCCTCGGCCTCCCAGAGTGCTAGGATTACAGGTGTGAGCCACCACACCCAGCCTAATTTTTCTATTTTAAAATATTTAGTCTAATTGTGCTTGCCCTCAACTCCTCTTCTAATTTCCTCTTGGTGAAGTCATATGAGAAATTATGATATGCCATTATTAGGAAAGATTCCGAGGCAAATGAATTGGCAGACAAACCACTGCAGTCACTCAGGAGTACTGTCTTCACGGACAAAAATACAGTTCACGGAATTAGCATGAATCTACAATCACCTGTGTTGAGTCTGAAGCGTCTCTTCATACATTTGCTCGAAGACTTTTTCTCTTGTTAACGACACTATAGTACGCATATTCTCTACAGCTTCAGTTGCTATCTTATAAAATAAGGCAATACAATAAAGAAATAAAGTTAGTAACGGTTAAACTTTTCCTGGTTGTGAATTTCAGTCAGACTGGGGACATATTAAGTACATCAAGCCAGTAAGTTTTCCTGACAAGTATTTTTAGCTTCCTTCCCCATCACCTCTCACCAAAAAAAGATTGGAAAATGACACTTCAGGATGATAAACATAAGGAAAATTTCTTTTGAAAGATTTAGTCCACTGATCTAAGTTTAGTCCCCTTCAAGTTTTCACTGAATTTCAATTTAAACTGGTTCCCCAGGTGACGGAATCAAACATTAGTGAGCATTATGTTCACATGCAAAGGAGCTTCCTGTAAATTATGAAACAATTGAAGTAAAAGATAGCAGAGAGAATCAAATAATTACTTTATTCCAGTACAGAAATGCAAATAGCAGCCAAAAAGGACTCAGGAACATTTGAGTAAAGTGACACGAGCTGTGGCTCTAAAATTCTTTATAAGATAAAGCCAGTTTTCATCTTGATGTCTGTGAACTTAAAACTATATTTAATTCAAGTATGATTAATGCCCCTTAATATTTATATAGTTTTTAAAAAGAATGCGTAATTACATGGGATTCAAAATGGAGGAGCCTCGGCTTTAGAATAATAACCTTTTGGACATGAGAACACATGTAGGCTTGAAAGAGAAACTTCCTGTTTTCACATTCTATTTCTGGGCTGACAGAGTGGGCTGGGGACAGAGGAGACCTGGGTGGACACTCGGCATTATCTGAAGAACTGCTTGGGCTGCAGGGGAGAAGTAAATCTCTGACTGTGGTCAGGGTGCCTAGATTCTGCTCTCAATTTTGATGTTGAGGTGCTTTAAATTCTCGTTAATTTCAAAATGAACTCAAAGAGACCTCCATTTGAACATATTCTGGAGTATGCAAAGAAAATGGATAAGAATGCTGAAGTCTTGTTTGAGGGAAAAGAAATAAACGTAAAAACCTTTGTGACCATTTTTCACAACAGAGAAAGGACTGCTATTACAGAACCTTAGAAAATAGTCTTTTAAAAAAACTAATAATGTCATTTTAAGTCTAAAAAATAAAACGTGATGATTTGTCCAAATCTACATATGTGGCTGAACAAAGACTGATCTATTTTATTGGTCTAGATTCTAAATTGGTGTTTGGTAAATTGACATATTCGAAGCCATAGGGAAAGGCCTCAAATTGCCTATTTGAGTGGAGTTACTGACTGTACAGTTCGAAGTTATTCCAATGATACAAAAAAGGAATGTCAAAGGGCACACTTACGACTAAAGATCAGGACAAAAAATAAGACACTTAAAATATAATTAATTGGGCCTTGTTAATTTACAAATTGTGCAAATTATTGCAATGTTGATATCACACAGGGTGGGCTAAGCAACTGTCTACTGTCTCTGAGGCAAATATTTGTTAAGTAGTTCAGTCTATAAAGCACAAGCAAACATTCCAAGGGTCCTTATCTAGTGCAAGAAAGGTGGAAAGGTCCAAGGGTTGGGCAAACCAGATTACAATGGTGAGTAATGTGCTTGGCATGTCTGTTCATGAATATTCATGATATTTATACTGTGCCAGCTGTGAAACAGTAACTGTGATACAGACTATAAATGATATTAAAATCAATTTCATATTTGGAGGATGTTCACCAATGTGGTAAAGATCGCTGAAACCATATCATGAGAGGAGCAGCTTAAAGACCTGGATGCATGGCCAACAGAAGACTCACAGTTTACATGATTCAGCTTCTGAAAGGTTGTCACAAAAAACAGTTGTTGGACCTTTATCAAGATGGAAGCCAAGAAGAGTAAGATAGGAGGCCATCACAAAACAAAAACACCACAAAACAAACTTCCTACTACCCAAGGCTATCCAAGGGTAGGGCAGCCTGGGAAAGCCACGTACCACCTACCACTGGAGGGAAAGGGGGCACGGAAGATGCAAGGACACTGGACAGGAATGTTGTATGAGGGACTCCTACGTTGGGTGAGTGGCTAAATCAAATGATGGCTCTTTTAATTCTTAGGTGTTGTGATTATACAACAATGTTTCCCTAAATCTCTAATACAATAATTATTTTTATGAATATAGTTGATCCTAAGAAGCTTACATACCTGTATATCAAAGCATTTTCCAAATAATTAAATAAATTGTTCATTTTGATCAGTATGAGAATCTGTTTGTCTCTGAAACCTTATTTTAGGCACTGTCAATATCAGTGCATTGCCTTGTGTTCAGTAACTGCTATACTTCCAGTTTATTTTGAAAAATAAAATACCCACAAGAATTGCTCAAGAACATTTAATTACTCAATGATCAGAGAATGGGGAATCATGACGTTAGAAAACTCCCCCATGATATGGTGGCAGTATTAATGGCTGACATTATTAAGTGCTTACTGTCTTCCGGGCACTCTTCTAAATGTTTTGCATAGAATAATGCTAAGTGTTTTATGCAATATTCCCAAAACTCTGTAAGTGGATACTATTATTATTCCCATTTTATAGATGAGAAAAGTGAACTCAACAAAGGTTGACCTAACTTGTTCATATCACACGTTTATTAGTGATAGAATCTGGATTCTGACTGAGCCAGTTTGAATCCAGAGCCTTTGTTCTAAATCATGCACCCTATCACTTTCTATCCTAAACTGTTCTGTATGCATTTCAATATATATATATACCACTTTACAGATTCCTAAGAGATGACGTTAACATATCATAAAGATGGAATCTCTGATTATGTTTCTCTTAAAATGTTATGATGGTAATAACAGTCTTCATTTTACCTTTCCAGCTCGCTTAAGTTCTTGCTTATCCTTGTTGGCAAATCCAGTCATTGTTGCGGTTTCAATCATTCCTGTCAGAGCAAGTACTGGAGCAATACTCAGAATCAAGAGTGTCATTTCCCATCCATATATAAAGGAAATGATAACTGACAATCCCATGTTAGTTGCATTTTGTGTTAAGACACCAACCCTTGAACCTGTTGCCTATAATTGGACATATATTGGGGGAAAAAAATCAGTTAACTTTAAATTAATAAGAATTCCTATTACAGTTTCTTGCAAAACAAGGTAGACATTCTTTTATTTTAGGATTTATACTTAGATTTATACTTTGAATTTATATTTAGAGATTAAATACGACATATATTTTTTAAATGGCCTTGACTAATGAATCATTTTGTTTCATTTTTCTGCCTTATGTCCAATATTGAGATGTCCAAATGAACTGGGTTTTAGTTTAGTGGAATGCCATAGGATAGAAGACTGTATAGAAAGATGATAGGAACAGACTATTTGAAATTAAATACTAGCTACTTAGAGGAAGACTTTTATGTTCATGTTGCTCTACCTGAGAGCTCTCCTTAAATAGCTGTGCAGGATTTTACACCCCAATCCTAATTAAGTGTGTTGAAAGCTGAAGTTACAGGATTTCTTTTGTCTTCTCAATGATAGATACACACCCACACTCTTCCTGTCTCCTTACACACAAACATGCAACAGCAGTAAAACAACACACATGTGCATGCATGTGCATACACACACACACACCCCACCTGTTCAATCCTAACTTATGGATAAACTCTTGGTAATATAACTGATGTTTGAAAATACAAGAATCATAGTTACTATTAAAAAAAAACTAACAAAAAAAGTCTTTCGTTAAGCACTTTTTACTCTTTACTACTTATAAAGCTGTGGTCACATTTGCTAGAAATTTTATGAGTAAATAAATATTTAAATAATTTATAGCATTAATAGTGTCAGTTTTGCATACATGCATACCAGACATGTACTTAAAATTTAAGTGTTTGAGTTATGCATATACATTCTTTTTGAAGGTTTGCATAGTCTATTTCATGGAAGTAAAAGAAAAAGAGAATGCTATATTTTAGCCTATATATTTATTAGAATAGAATTTAATTTACCTTCAACAACATTCTAAGGTGACTTCTTAATTTCTATTTTAATGGAAAAAATTTGCATTATGAAACCTCTACAAATAATATGTTTATCTATTTTTGTACACTTACTTTTTATAGGAATTATTTCTTTCTATTATAATATTATATAATAATATTCTATCTATTATATTTATAATATTATATTCTATTATGATATTATAATCATGCAAGGACCTTAACTCACATTATCTGAGTCCCAACTCAGTGTGTTTTGGAGGATGAAGCTTTGTGTTGGAGTGGCAAGAGTTGATATGGAAAGGAGACCAACGTGGAGAGGAAAGCGTAGGGCAGAAGGGAAGGTACACCCAAAGAGAATCAAAGTAGGAGAAAGGATGAGAAGAAACGGTACCCATAATTTCCATACTACAGTTGTAGCTAATATATAAAGGTATTGAAAAAATGCCAACTTCTACTGTGTACTAAACAAGCACTTTACCTTCATTATCTTATTTAATCCCATAGCAGTGTAAAGAGAGGGATACTATCACTAGTTCTGTAATACAGATAGGAAACGGAGGTAGAAAGACAAAATAACCCGCCCGCAGTCATATAGTTATAACTGGAGGATACAGAACTCTTTGTTCTCTGACCCATTTGGGAGTAAGTGGCTGACTTGATACCCTATCACCCTTACATACTTAGGGATGATTTCTTATAAACAAGAACACTCTCCTCATAATCAAAATACCACCATCAAAATCAGAAAATTAACATTTGATACTGAGCTACCATCTAATCCTTAGACCTCATTCCAGTTTTGTCATTTGTCTCAATATCTTTTATAGCAAAAGGATATCCAAGTCAGAATCACACATTCCTTTTAGTTGTTATGTCTCTTTAGTTTCCTTCGATTTGGATAGTTCTTCGTTCTTACCTTGACGTTCACAGCCTTGACTTTTTTGAAGATCACGGGCCAGTTATTTGGTAGAATGTCTCTCAATTGTAACCTATCTGATATGTCCTCACAATTAGGTCCTAATTTTGTATCTTTGGCAGGAATACTGCAGAAATGATTCTGTGTTCTTCTCATTGCATCCTAGTCAGTGGCACACAATTTTGATTGGTTCTATTCCTGGTGTTGTTCATTTTTAAAATTAATTAAAATGGTGTCTTCTAGGCTTCTCCACTATAAAGTTACTCTTTTTCCTTTTGTAATTAATAAACGTTTTAAAGTACTTTGAAGCTATGTCAATGTTGAATTTCTCATCAAACTTTCAATTTATTTATTGCAGTCTGAACTAATGGCTTTTCATAATCTTTAGTAGTTTATAATCTGTTACTATTATATAATTATTTATTTTGATACTCAAATTGTCCCAGATATAGCCAGTGCAAGTCTGTTCAAGTTGTCTTTGTTGTCCTTTGACATATCTCCATCATTCTTTGAATATGTTCTTACTTTCTGACACAAAAAGATTTTCCAAGTTCATCCTGTGCTAACTCTACTTTACTGCTGGAATCAGTCATTTCTCTAAAGATCCCTGATTTCTTTTAGTGGAGAATATTATTTAGCAGCCCAGGTAGGGTGCTAATTGTGCTTTTTATTATTACTGGAATGTCAGTGGACAGAACTGGAGAATGTGTGTGTGTGTGTGTGTGTGTGTGTGTGTGTGTGTGTGTGTGTGTTGGGGGGTGTATGTGTGTACTGATAGATGCATGCACACATTTACATCTACATTTATTTCTTTATCTATGTGCATTTCTTGAATTTATGAGTCAGAACTGCATTATACATGAATCAGCACAATAGATGCTGACCACTATAAGATCACCAAAAAAGCTAAAACTCACAACTCTTATAAAATAATAGCACAAGAAGAGAAACGAAACAATAAGTATTACCCAACATGGTGAACAGAAGAGCAACTAACATATCAATTCTATTTCTTAATGTTAACAGTTTGAATATGCCACTCAAAAGACATAGGCCAGCTGAATGGATGAACAGCCCAACTATCTGCCACCTCCAGGTAAACCACAAGGATGCACACAGACTCAATGTGGAAGGATGGGAAAAAATAGTCCATGCAAATGGAAATGAAAAGAGAGCAGGTAGAGCCATTCTCATATCAGATAAAATTGACTTTAAATCACCAATAGTAAAGAAAAACAAAGATGGTCATTATATAATGGTAAAGGGAGCAATTCAACAAGAACACATAACAATCTTAAATATTTATGCACCTAACACAGAAGTGTCCAGATTCATAAAGCCAACCCTACTAGATCTAAGTAAAGAGAGAAACAGCCACATCATAATTGCCAGGACCTTAAACATCCCACTGACAGATCTAGACAGATCATCCAAGCAGAAAAGAAATGAAGAAACACTGGATCAAAATGGGACTCTAGAACAAATGGGCCTAACAGACATTTATAGAACATTTTACCCCCAAACTACTGAATATGCATTCTTTTCATCAGCACATGGGACATTCTAAAATATTGATCATATTTTAGGCCACAAAACATGTCTCAACAAATTCAAAAAATAGAAATAATACCATGTATCTTCTCAGACCATGGTGGATTAAAACTAGAAGTCAACTCCAAGAGAAACACTCGATACTACACAAAGTCATGGAAATTAAACAACCTGCTGCTGAATGATTATTGGGTCAATAATGAAATTGAGATGGAAATCAAATGATTTCTCAAACTCAATGACAAAGAGGAAACAAGCTATTCAAATCTATGGGATTCAGTGAAAGCAGCCCTATGCGTAAAATTTATAGCCTTAAATGCCTACGTAAAAAAGACAGAAAGATCACAAATTAACAATCTAATGACACATCTTGAGGAACTAGAAAACAAAGAGCAAAGCAAACCCAAATCCAGCAGAAGAAAAGAAATAACTAAGATCAGAGCAGAACTAAATGAAATGGAAAACAAACAAAAAAAAAATGATGCAAAGGGTCAATGAAACAAAAACTTGGTTCTTTGAAAAGATAAACAAAATTGATAGACCTTTTGCTAGGTTAACCAGGAATGGAAGAGAGAGAACCCAAATAAGCTCAATCAGAAATAAAGAAGGAGGCTGAGCGCAGTGGCTCATGCCTGTAATCCTAGCACTCTGGGAGTCTGAGGCAGGAGGATCATTTGAGCTCAGGAGTTCGAGACCAGCCTGAGCAAGAGCAAGACCCCATTTCTACTAAAAATAGAAAGAAATTGGCCAAACAACTAAAAAATAGAAAAAATTAGCTGGGCATGGTGGCGCGTGCCTGTAGTCCCAGCTACCTGGGAGGCTGAGGCAGAAGGATTGCTTGAGCCCAGGAGTTTGAGGTTGCTATGAGCTAGGCTGACACCATGGCACTCTAGCCCAGGCCAGAGAGTGACACTCTGTCTCAAAAAAAAAAAAAAAAAAAAAAGAAGATATTGCAACTGATACCACAGAAATACAAAATATCATGTGTGAATACTATAAAAATCTCTATGCACATAAACTCAAAAATATAGAGAAAATGGACAAGTTCCTGGAAATAGACAACTTCTCAAGATTCAATCAGGAAGAAATAGAACTCCTGAACAGACCAGTAATGAGAAGTGAAATTGAAGTAGTAATAAAAAATCTTCCAACAAAAAAAAGGCCCTGGACCAGGTGGATTCACAGCCAGATTTTACCAGACCTACAAAGAAGAGTTGGTACCCATGCTGCAGAAATTATTCCATAACATCACGAAGGAGAGAATCCTCCCCAACTCATTCTGCAAAGCCAGTATTACCTTGATACCAAAGCCAGAAAAGGACACAACAAAAGAAAACTACAGACCAATATCCCTGTGAATATGGATGCAAAAATCCTCAATAAAATACTAGCAAACTGAATCCAACAGCACATCAAAAAAATAATCCATCATGACCAAGTGGGCTTAATCTTAGGGATGCAAGACTGGTTAAAAATATGTAAATCAATAAATGTGATTCACCAAATAAAGAGAAGCAAAAACAGATGATATGATCATCTCAACAGATGCAGAAAAAGCATTTGACAAAACTCAGTACTCTTTGATGATAAAAACCCTCAACAAACTAGGCATACAAGTAAGACATCTCAAGATTATGTAAGCCATATTTGACAAACCCATAGCCAATATCAAACCAAATGGGGAAAAGTTATAAGCATTCCACCTAAGAACTAGAACAAGATAAGGATCCCACTGTCACCACTTGCATTCAACATAGTGCTGAAAGTCCCAGCCAGAGCAATCAGGCAAGAGAAAAAATAAAGGGTGTCCAAATCAGGAAAGAGGAGGTCAAACTATCGCTTTTTGTTGATGATATGATCTTATATCTAGAAAACCCTAAAGACTCCACAAAGAGATTCCTGAAATTGATAAATAAATTCATCAAAATCTGAAGTTACAAAATCAATGTACACAAATCAGTAGCATCCCTATACACCAACAATAGTCAGATCAAGAGTCAAATCAAAGACTCAATACTATTCATGATAGCTATGAAGAAAATAAAATACCTAGGAGTATACTTAACTAAGGAGGTGAAAGATCTCTACAAAGAGAACTACAAAAATCTGAGGAAAAAATTTGCTGATGACAAAAACAAATGGAAAAACATATCATGTTCATGGATTGGTAGAATCAATATTGTAAAAATGTCCATACTACCCAATGTGATTTATAGATTCAATGCAATCTCCACCAAAATGTCAATGTATTTCACAGATCTAGAAAAAATAATTCTATGTTTCATTTGAAACCAGAAAAGAGCCCAAATAGCCAAAGCAATCTTAAGCAAAAGGAAAAATCTGAAGGCACCACATTACCAGACTTCAAACCGTACTACAAGGCTATAGTGACCAAAACATGGTATTGACACAGAAATAGAGACATAGACCAATGCAACGGAACTGAGAAATCAGATATAAAACCATCCACATACAGCCAACTGATCTTTGACAAAGCAGACAACAATGTACACTGGGGAAAAGAAGCCCTATTCCATAAATGGTGCTGGGAAAATTGGATAGCCACATGCAAAAGAATGAAAAAGGATCCATATTTCTCACCACTCATACAAATTAATTCAAAACGGATAAAAGATGTAAATGTAAGATATGAAACCATAAGAATTCTAGAAGGAAATGTTGGAAAAATCCTTCTATATATCAGCCCAGGAAAACAATTTATGAAGAAGATCCCACTGACAATTATGGCAACAACAAAAATAAATGAATGGGACTTGATTAAATTAAAAAGCTTCTGCACAGCTAAGGAAATATTCAACAGAGCACATAGACAACCTACAGAATGGGAGAAAATATTTGCAAGCTATACATCTGATAAAGGGCTAATAACCAGAATCTCCAAAGTACTCAAGCAAATCAGCAAGGAAAAAACAAACAACCCCATCAAAAAGTAGGCAAAAGACATGAACAGAAGTTTTTCAAAATAAGATAGACAAATGGCCAATAAACATATGAAAAAATGCTCAACATCACTAATTATCAGGGAAATGCAAATCAAAACCACAGTGAGATATCATCTAACTCCAATGAGAATAGCTTTTATCAAAAACTCTCAAAACAGTAGATGCCTGCATAGATGCAGAGAGAAAGGAACACATATACACTGTTGGTAGGACTGAAAACTAGTGCAACCTCTATGGAAAATAGTATGGAGATTCCTCAAAGAACTAAAAGTAGAACTACACTTTGATACAGAAGTCCCACTACCGGGTATTTACCCAAAGGAAAAAAAGACATTCTATAAAAAAGATACCTGTACTAGAAAGTTTATAGCAGCACAATTCACAGTTGCAAAGATGTGGAGTCAACCCAAATGCCCATCCATTCATAAGTGGATTAACAAAATGTGGTATATGTATACCATGGAGTATTACTCTGCCATGAAGAAGTATGAATTAATGCTTTTCTCAAGAATTTCAGTGGAACTGGAGACCATTCTCCTAAGTGAAGTATCTAAAGAATGGAAAAACAAACACCACATGTACTCACTATTAAACTGGAACTATCCAATGAGCACACACGGACACAGAGGGAAGTAAGACTCAGTGAAATCAAGCAGGGGGAAGGGGGTAAGGAAGGATGGGCAAAAACCTACCTAACGGGTACAATGAACACTACCCAGGTAATGGGCAAACTTATAACCCTGACTCAAGCATAACAAAATTGATACATGTAACCAAAAACATTTGTACTCTCATAATATTTTGAAACAATAATTTAAAAAATTAATCATCAGAAAAAAACTCTTGAAGTATGTAGTGTTTTCGTATTTTCTTTTCTTACTATTTAATTCTTAGCTCTTTTCTCTAACTCATTCTTGGTGTCTTCTTTAGTCTTCTAGTTACTCTTATATGTGTCAAATCTTCTTTGTTTTGGATTAAAAATGCCCAGAACTGAAAGGCTTCCTTTCATTTTTCACTGAGAGTCACCTGTTGACATGAGACTTACCTGTCTCCTTAATGATATGGATCATCTCAGCACAGCTCACATATATGCACAGATACATGTGTGCATGTGCACATGTGCACACCATTTATATACACCATTTAAAAATAAAAACAATATACATACTCCTTGAATTTGTGCTATATCTGTAGCTAATATTGTTGTCAAGGCTCCCGTGCTGTTTTCCTTATCATCGAACCAGGCAATATCCTAGAGAAAAAGGGAATTAATATATAGTTGGCAAAAACATTCTTCTCTGACTTGTAATTTTGCTGTAGTAAGTCAGAAAGCATTTACCTGCTTCCTCACTCACAGATACTTAATCCTCGTGATAGAGATCGAATGACTTTTGATTCTTATTTCATAAATATCTATATTTAGAAATAAACTGAAGAACTTAAGCCCAACAGCTTGGACTCATTACCATATTGTAATAGTGTATAATAAACAATGTTAAAAATGATCACTTTGAACCATGAAGTAACTTATAATTTCACTCCTCAAGTAATCTGGAGAGCAGACTCTATTCAAAAAGTAAGGCAATGCACAACACAATTTAGAAATATTTTCAAAGCTTTCTACCCAAACTGACTAATGATAAAAAAATCTCTTGCCTTGTCTTTAAGAGCCACATAGGCAAGAATTTCCCTGACACTTCATATTACCCCTCTAGATGTTACAAACACTGGGCATTGTGAAAGGCTAAAAAGGCAGAAGGCTGTAAAGCACCTATAGCCAGGAACATGCAGCCTAAAGGAGACACAGCCATAAAAGCATAATGCAATAACCAATTTTATTTTCAACAGCAAATGGAGATAGCATGTCTTAGCACTTCTCAACCTGAGAAATTAATTCCTTTTATTAGCTATTGAATGTTTCCTCCCACTCACTCAAAGCACTTGTATCTCTTATGGATTGAAACCATGTGGACAGTGTCTCTGAAAGATGGGTTTATTTTTAGTGAGTAAAGAACAAAAAAAAAAGAAAAAACCGTTGGTTTACTGCAACCCAGCCAAGGCTCTGAGGCCCAGGTTGCAAGTTGCTGCCAACTAAGAAAACAAAAGTATGACAGATTGAGGCCTGCGCATTAGTCATGCAGTTGTGTTAGAAGAAAACAATCTCACGGTGTGTACAGTGCCAGCATGATAGCACCACTCTGAGCACTGCATGGGGTAGGAGTCCCAATGAGTTTAGGGTTCTAGATGCCCAAAGAGCATCCTACAGAGATCACAATCTGCACTGCACAGTAGCCACTTTGAAAGCACAATCCCAGCCAAGAGCCTAACAAACTGTGAACATACACATCAGCAATGATAATAACTACAGCACCCTTGAACTAGAAGACATTACCTGCTTTTATTGTACATTCCTCCCTCAAACATTAAGATACACTATATATTCTCTAATTGTTTCTAGATTTCAACACAACGTAGAATGGAAGTACAAAAACTTTTACATACAATATAAAGTAAAAAACATAGAAAAAGAATTTATTATTGAACATTACATTCTTGATTCCATAATAACCTGCTATAACACATAATGTGTAGGCATATATGTGACTAGTCTTAGTCATTATCTGATGTTGAATCAGCAAAATGTCCAAAATAGCATTTCAACAAGCCAGCAATTGTGCACAGGAGTTGTTTTCCAGAAGAGGCAATATATGCTAAAACATTTAGCAGAGTTTCTGGAACTTCGCTGGTGTTGAGTGAAAATTAGCTCTTTCTGACTATAATATGAATAAGACTATTAGCCTTTTTAATGCTAGTAGATCCATTTTTTTCAGCCAATAAGTCTACTTGAAATAAAAATACAATAACACTATGATAAGTGCTTGGCATGTACTCTCTCATTTAATCATCAGGACAACTCCATGAAGCAGATACTATGATTACCTACATTTTCTAAGCGAGGAAAATAGGGTACTGAGAGATTAAGTAACTTGCTCAAGGCCACACCGTTGGCAGGTGCTGAGGTCAGGTTTTGAACTTCAGCAACCAGAGGTCAGAGTTTTTAATCAGCTATCTTGTTCTGCCTCCCATCTGAATGAAGCATTCTAGTCGAGTTTCATTACCTCGTTCTCTTGCTTCAGGACTTGTTACCTTAAATCCTTTTGGAAGTAGCTTGAGTACTTTATGAAGCCCCTTAGCAATCACCATCAATGCTATCATCCTATGATTTAAAGACCCCCCACAGAAGCCCTAGCCAATCTAATTTAGAGGGAAATGGGCAAAACTAAACTTCATATTTGTTCAAAAACCAATAGTTCTATAGGTCAATATTTACCATCAAGAATTATAAACTTAGCTTTGGAATATAATGAACAATGAATTATTTACAACTATTGAAGTCAGCCACAATTAGAACATTCTTTTCGACTAGAAGGATCTCAAGTAACACATAAAATATAGATTTTTTTTACCTACAAAAAGACCACACCTGATTCTATAAAAACCTCTACCTGAAAAAATCAAGTTTAAAAATGGTTATAAAAAGCAATGCAAGCCTCGGCATGCTTGCTAAGCCTTAAAAAGTCTTATCTTAGGACAAAAGCCAGGTAATGACATTAGGTAAAACCGTGCATTAGGAGCTTGTTTTTTGAAGTCCAGAGTTTATGGCTTATAGATTGAAACATTCTTATGAGCAGTGGCTTCTTTATCCAAGAATGTTACTCTCCTGGTCACATGACTAATGCTAGGCAGAGGATTAATGCCCAGTATTAACCATCAAAATATTAGATTAGCCTCATGGCCTTGGGATTCCTCCACTAAAAGGACTCTATGGACAGAATGCTGTGAAGTTCAAAGTAATGCTTGGAAAAATTAAAATTTGTACTCTTCTGTATAAAAACACCCAGACATTCAGGAAACAATTTCAAAAATTTCTAGAAATTTAAAATAAGTATTTTTTGAACAGGGAAAAAATATACATTCATGAAGAAAAACAAAAATGAGAAGAAATTGTCAACAAGTGTGAAATATTAGTTAATTTAAGTTTCACTTTATTTCTTACATGATTTAGGACAAAGACATAAAGTGTTCATAAATAAAAAATAAAACATGTTTAACATAAGAGGTTTGTGTGGGGATCAAACTGATTTATGATCTCTAAAGTAAACTTTTGTTTCTTTGGATTAAGGAATATCTCCGCACAGGGAACAAAAATCAGACCTTTCTGAACAGAGGTGTGAGGACAGTGACTGCTTCAGGGAATCGAGTTGCTATGGGAAACTCCAACTCGCTTCACTGCATTTTGTATCTTGTACTTCCCTAAGAGTACAAAGGCTAAGGAATTTTGTTACATGGAGCTCTCAGAGTACTACTTCTGAAAGTCACAAGATGTAAAAGCTGGTTTTGATGACTCAAATCCGAGTGACAGTAGCTCTATTTCTGAAAAGAAATTACCCTGGCAGGAAGCTATTTGTTCTTGCCCCACGAGGTCTGGCGACACAAAGTGAGGTGAAAGGCTTTCAGAGTAACCCAATACACCTCGGCCTCATGAAAGACTTTTAGAGGTGCCAATCGGAGACATTCCTTCCATTTGCTCCCAAGACTCCCTTCTTAAGATTACTACTTGATCCACCTATTTTTCGTTATTTCACAGATGCGACTGATCACTTGGATGAGGCATGCAGACCTGGTAGCTAGACTGATGTGATCTGAGTTCAGGACTCTTCCAGCGAGGGCAGAGAGACGGCTGCTTTACAAAGTGTGGAGCGGAAAAACTTTAGCTTTGCCCACGGATGAGAAATAGAGGAATTAACAACTCCTTTGCAGATATCTTCCCAAGATATCACAGCTCTTGCTTTCCCTTTTCAGTTTTAATTTGGTCTTCCATTTTGATCCTGGAATACTACATTATTTATTAAAAGAAAGATTTGTCAAGATGAATGCAAGGAACAAGGAGAAGACTCTAAATCCTTGCTTCCTATAAGCCGTATTTTTGAATACCACACAAATTTTTTCTATTAGGAAAATATACTATGAGAATTCTGATGTCAGATCTTTTGCTGCTCAGAACAAAAATAGCATGCTTTTAAATGATCAAAAGGGAAGATTATGTCAGAAATTGACTTGAGACAGAACTAAAAGCTGGAATATTTTACAACAAATTTTAAACGAACTAAGAAAAATCCAATTAAATACTGACCTGATATAACATGGCTTTAAATGCCAAATGTCTTAACCTCATGGTTAAGATTTCCCCTGCTCTGCCAAAAAATAACCCCTGGAAAAACAAACAAATAAAAATCTACATTTACTCTTAAATCTTTTTTTCTATTTCTTTGTAACATTTAATTGTTATATTTTAAAATCAAATAGAGAGGATAACGTCAAAAAGTAATTATGCTCTGGCTTGTTTAACTTATTAAAAGCTTACCTGCATGAAATAACTGACAAAGCAAATAGCACCCAAAATGACAAATATCATGGAATAAATTTCTGCATCATGTTTTAATGTAGTTTTATCATTATTTTCAAACATCTGAAAAGGAATAGATTTTTTTCAATCAGTTGTTTGGAGGAAAATATACACAAAAAAAAAACCAGAAAAAAACTAAAATGTCTATATATCAGGATTTTTTGAATACATTTCAACATAAGAATAAAGCCACATACACATTTCTGGAGGAAAAACGTGTACATTCTATCATCATCGATTCATTCCATATGATAAAAATAATTTGCTTTTAATTCTCTTACTTAAACTGTGTAAATATGGGATTAGACAATTGAGTCCTCTATCTGTTATTATCACAGTATATTTTCAAAGAAACCACTAGTTTGTTTGAATTATTATTCCTAATAATTTTGATAACTCGGGTTCTTAGCATTCTTCTGCTTAGAGTAGTACCTGTGATGTGAGACCTTTGTCTATGCTCTAGAAATCGTTCCTGAAATTAGTGATTATATATACATAGACATTGATATTGACAAAGTGTAGCTGTGTGAATCAGAGAGACTGAAGTTCCAGGCTAGAACTCTAATAAAGAATGAAGATTTAACATGGATCTACTAAGATCCTTGAACCCACCAACTGTCCAGGGTCTGTTAGCACAATCCCAAACTCTTATTTCCTCTCCTTGAACTGGCTGGTAAAAAATTGCCATTGTTCCAAGTAGTTGAAAAGAGAGGAGTTGTATTTGTCTATTTTATTGCTTCAATGCTTTGGAATGCTGATACAACATGGAGTCAAAATTAGAAAACAAAGCAATTTCTTTACTGATAGCCCAGTCAACAAGGCCCAGCTAAACATTTCACAATAGATGCTGGCTTATCTGCTAAGAACGTTAGTTAACCTTCCTATCGTGAACCCCACACTAAGGATGATCCACTAACACTCCCAATTTCCCCCTTGGGGATCAGAGTGCAACAAGCTTGCTGTCTCAGATCATACTTTCTTTAAATTGTTAAAAATTAGCAAATCAGTTTTACTTACTGTTACAATTTTTGCAAAGATGATGGAAAATATTGGATGAACAGTTCCATTTAGAATAGAAGCCAATGTCCCCAGAACCACAAGAGGCCACTCAGACTTGTTTAACTTAAAAATTTTTAATAGAGAAACTTCAGGAAGACTTGCCTAAAAAATAAAATACATTGGTTAAAAATGCCAGTTTGCAAGCATAATGGAACCGGGGAAAGTTAGCCAATTGCAAACAGAACTATAATGTAAAATATCAAATATAACAGATAGCGTGATAGAAAGTATAATTTTTCTTAGAAAAAATTCACTGCCCATATTACTAATGATGACCCTAAAACATAAACTAAAGGAACCTTGCCCAGAAGTGACTATTCATGCAATATCACCTTTTGGAACTTCATTCAGTTACTATCATTAAAAAAGCACAAATTAGCTCACACGTCTGATAGCTAAGAATCACAGGAAAAAAATTAGGCGGATTTTTCTTTACTCTTGTTAAACTTGAAATACTCTAGGATGCTCTAAGATAGGGCAAAATCTAGGTAGGAGCTAAGCAGAGTAAGTGCAGAAGGTAAAAGTTTTGCTAGGATTTTAAGCTGGAAAGATTTCCAATTTCATGATTTATTTACAAAAGCATTTTCCTAATGCCTTGGCTAACAGCTTATTTGAGGGTTCCTTTTTACAAGTAAAATCCTGCAATATCTGAACATATTTTTTAAACTCACCGACCCTTCAGATTCTGCAAATTTACTAGAGGAATGATACCAGTTCCTATCTTATAAGATTGTTTCTAGAATTAAGCTTCATTCAGTGCATTTGCAACTCTGTGTATTCGCAAACCATAAGTACTCAATAACTGTTAGCAGCCATTGCTTTGCTGGTGTTATTAGAGAAGAAGATTTTATTACACAAAATCCCAAATTTTATACAAAGAAAGCACAATGCAAGTAGGCATTCTGGTATCTGCCAGCCCTTTCTCGGACACGTGGAGGTGACAAGGGTGGTCCCAGTGATCAGAGGGTAAAGAATATCATAACAATCTCGCCTTGTTCTTGTTTGGGATATATAGTGGATTTATTTCAGAAACTTTAAAAATCTTGTGAATACATTTGTGGTGAATAATTATTTTAAGTAGAAAAGCAGACAGTGAGCTATTTGGTATTTCATACCAAAACTTCCTCATAAAGTAATGACATTTATGAACGTAGTAACCAGAGAATTCCTCATGCAGACTGTGAAGTAGTTCATAATTCTTGTTCTAATCTTAGTCTGATCCCTATAATGCAAACTGTGTGGTTTGGACAATAGAACTTTTAAAATTCTAAAGCCTGGAAAGTTTGTTTTCAGCATGGCTCAGACCACAATGATATTGGGTTACTTAATAACTTGATTGTATCCATCATATTTTTCTGAAGCTCCTCATCATAAAAGGCATCACCTTTCAGTTAGGTCACTGTCCAAAAAAATTGTATAATAACTGGTTTTCAAGCACCGAGCATGGTGCTAAGTGCTTTACAAAATTAACTTATCTTGTGACAAAACTAAGGCTTAGCATGTCCTAGGACACCAGTACATTACATAGCCAGAAAATGTATGAGCTATCTTGCTTCTATAGGATATCTATACTACGCAGATCATTTAAAGATGTCTTTCGCCTCTGGGAAAATACACAATAACAGATTAAAATGTGTTATCATTTAAATAGTATTATCAAGATAAGAAAATAATATAATAAAGACAAAATGAAAAATTTCAATAAAATGATGAAATACGTTGTACTATTTAAATATGTTACAGGTTATATTTGCTTTAAGGTAATCTGATATAAAAATATGAAATTCTAGACATTTAGCAAAGAGATACAAAAGAGTTTTAAAAAGCTAAAAAGTAACCTTTCCTAAAGAATTTGAAATTTCATCTGATGCATTTTGGAGTTTTATTGACTGATACTTTTCATATAACAAACGGCACATATATAAACTGTACATTTGATAAGTTTATACACAACTATACACCTGTAAAAACATCATCATCGTCAAGATAATGAACATATTTATTACTCCTGCAAGTTTTCTCCTGCTTTTTATAATCCCTCTCCCACACCTCTCAGTTGCCAGTCCTCTTCCTCCCCTCCTCCTGCAATTACTGATATGTTTTCTGTCAATGCAGATTAGTTTGTATCTAGATTTTTATATAAATGAAATCATACTTTATGTACTCATTTTCATATAACTTCTTTTGCTCAACATAATTATTGTGAGATTTATCCATGTCATTGCATGAATCATCATTTCGTTCCTTTTTATTGCCGAGTAGTATTCTATTGTATGGCTATATCACAATTTATTTATCCACTCACCCGTTGAATGGATAAATTTGAGTGCTTTCCACTTTTGGGCTATTAAACATAAAGCTGCTGTGAACATTCATATACAAGACTTTGCTTTCATTTCTCTTGGGTAAATATTTAGAAATGAAATGGCTAGAATATATACTAGGTGTACATTTAACTTTCTAAGAAACTAACAAATTATTTCCCAAAGTAGTTTTAGCATTTATATTCCCACCATATTTTCTTTTGCATTTCTTTAATGACTAAGGATGTGGGACATCCTTTTGTGGGCTTATTTCTAATCTGCTCATCTTTTTAAATAAATTGCTTATTCAAATATTTTGTCTATTTTTCAATTGAGTTGTTTGTATTTTTATTATTGTGCTTTGGGAGTTCTTTATATCTTTTGGATACAAGCCCTTTATCAGACATGTGACTTACAAATATTTTCTACCAGTTTATGGACTATCCTTTTCATTTTCTTAAAAGTGCTTTTTATAAATAATAAAGTTGTTGATTGTGGTAATGTCTGATTTATAAATTTTTTTTCTTTTATGAATTATGCTTTTGGTATTATATTTAGAAATCTTTGCTTAACTCAAAAGATTTTCTATTGGATTTTTGTATAGGAGTTTTATAATTTTAGGTTTTACGGTAAAGTGCGTAATTCATCTTGCATCAATTTTCATCTGTGGTTTGAGGTATGGATTGAGGTTTATTATTTTGTCTATAGATAGTTAATTGATTCAGCATCATTTTTTGAAGAAAGTATACATTCTTGATTTAATTGTCTTTGCAATTTTGTTGAAATGCAATTGACATATTTGTGTGGATCTATTTCTCAACTCTATTCTGTTTCATTGATCTGTCTATTTTTATGACAATAAAATGTTTTGATTACTATGGTTTTATAGTAATTGAAATAGGAGTTAGTAATTAGCTTTATAGTAATTGAAATATAACTGAAATCAGGTAGCATAAATCCTCCAGTTTTGTTCTTCTTTAATGTTATTTTGACTATTTTGGCTTTTGGCTTGTCCATATGAATTTAGAATCAGATTGTCAGAGTCAACAAAAAAAAGCCCACTGAGCGGCTGGTTGGGATTGCTTTGAATTCATAGATCAATTTGGGGAGAATTGACATCTTAACAATATTGAATCTTCAGATTCACTCACATGGTATCTCTTAATTTATCTAGTCTCTTTTAAAAAATTTTCTCAGGAATATTTTATAGATTTCAATATGTGGGTCTTATAATCTTTTATTAAATTTGTCTCCAAGTATTTAATATTTTTGAACTATTATATATGACATTATTTTTTAAATTTCAATCTCCCATTTTTCATTTTTAGTATATAGAATTGGATTTGATTTTAGTATTCTTATCGTGTATTTTACAACCTTGCTAAACTAAATGATTCCTTTTAGTCCCTTTTTTGGTGGATTCTGCAGGATTGTTTGCAAAGATGATCATGCCATCTGTGAATAAAGAGTCTTACATCTTCCTTTCCTCTCTGGATGCAATTTACTTTCTCACCTTATTACACAGGCTGGAACTTCCAGTAAAATGTTGAATAGAAGCGGTGAGAGCATGCATTCTTGTTCCTGATCTTAGTCTTTAACCATTTAGTATGATGTTAGCTGTAGGTTTTTTGTATTTGCTTTTTATCAGGTTGAGGAGATTTCTTTCAATCCCTTGTTTGTTGAGAGTTTTCAAGAATGGATGATATATTTTCCCTAATAGTCTTCTGCGTTGATTGAGATGATCGGTTTTTCCTTTTTAGTTTTTTTTAATATGGGAAATTATGTTAATTTTGGAATATTAAACAAATCTTGCATTTCTTAGAAAAATTCTACCTGGTTATCACATATTATTCTTTTATATATTGTTGGATTAGATTTGTTAAATTTTATTAAGAATTTTTTCATCTATGTTCATGGGGGAATATTAGTCTATAATTTTATTTTCTTATAATGTCTAATTCTGAAATCAAAGTAATGATGTTATTCTTATAGAATGAGGACTCCCTCCTTTCCAATTTTCTGTTTGATAGAATTTACCAGTAAAATCACCTGGGCCTGATTGGAGTTTTTCTTTATGGAAAAGGTTTTAGCTACAAATTCAATTTCACTTTAATAATATAAGATTATCCAAGCTGTCAATTCATTCTTGAGTGGGCTTTGGTAGTTGGTGTCCTTCAAAAAATTTGTCCATTTCATTTGAGTTGTAGGATTTTTTTGCATAAATGTTTTCATAAGATTATTTTATTATTCTTTTAACATATGTAGAATCTGTAATGATGTGAGCTCTCTCATTCCTAATATTGTTAATTTGTGTCTTCTCTCTTTTTTCTTGCTCAGTAAGTTCAGAGGTTTTCAACACCAATGTTCTCAATGAACCAGCTTTGGAATTCATTGGTTTTTTTTCTTTATCATTATTTTCTTCCTTCTAGTTTCTTAAGGTGGAAACTTAATCTATTACTTTGAGATTTTGGTGTATAGTGATATGAATTTCTTTCTCAGTACCACTTTAAGCTTCATCCCACACATTTTGATATGTTCAGTTTACAATTTCATTCAGTTCAAAATACTTCGGAATTTTTCTTTTGATTTTTTTCTTGGATCTGTGTATTTAGAAGTGAGTTATATAGTTTCTAAATATTTTAAGATTTCCCAGACCACTTTCTGTTCTTGATTTCTAATTTAATTCTATTTTGGTCAAGTAATATACTTTATGTTAGTTGAATTCTTTTAAGTTTATTAAGACTCGTGTCCCAGAAAAATGGCCACTGAGCTGGTCCTTGGCTTGTTTCAGTTCTTGATTGTAAGACGGTGCCTGTGTTTCTACCCTGTCAGGCTCACAACTTTCTATAAACTGTAGTTCCAGCCACTGGTGAGCCAGGGTTTTCAGCCTCCTTTACCAAGTAGGTCTGTGACTATTGTTCAGCTTATAGCTTTGTGCTTTTACTATAGTTCTGTTCTGAAGAGATACTTACCTTTTTTTGGAGGCTGAATACATTTTGTTGTTTTATTCTCTTTTTTATCCATCATTTTTTATCCATCATTTCTTTGTGTGTGGAGCACAGTGGTTGTATCAGAAACTTACCCTTTTGTCCAGAAGTCTAGAAATTGCTTTTCAATTTTCCGATTTTTACCTTCCTTAGGTTTTGAAAATCTACTTTATAAATCTAGTGAATTTTCAGACTTGGAGGCAGATTTCTATTGTGTTTTCAGCAATTGCTGTGGCAGGTCCGGCAGATATTAATAGATGTTTTAACACAGTGTTTCCTACACTCCTGCCTAGCATCTCAGTATTGTACTATGTTCTTATTCTCAGGGCTGAGATACGGGGGCAAGGATGAGGGATTTCAAGGTATGTGAGGTTACAACTGAAAAGCAGGACCAGGGGGCCAGCAAAGCTCAGCTGGGACTCCGGAAAGGACTGGGGCTCAGGAATGGGGAGTCTGGGAGAAGGAGGAGTTGGGTGAGACTAAGATGGACGGGTGTTTATGAAAGGGTGCTGAAGAGATAGGTCAGAGTATGGCTAACGTGGGTGCCGGGGGCGTATTCAGAGAAGGGAGGCAGAATCGGGGTAGGGAAATGAGACTTGAGGTGCAGGTGGAGACTGAAGAGGGGGATAAGCTGGAAGGAGGGTTAAGGCAGGTGATGTAGCGCTGGGGCAGTGCCTGGGGTAGGAGGTGAAGCAGAACAGGCCTGGGAACAAGCACTCCCTGCCCAAGTGAAGGAGGCTACTCGGGCTGTGCCCTGGCCTGGAGGCCACTGTCTGGGGCTTATCTGCAGCTGGGAAGTGGCTGCATTTATGCTCTGATGTGACTTCAATTAATTTGAAGCATCGCCGGTGGGTGGTTTCTCTACCACACTCACCAGGCACTGTTTAACCCATGGTTTGTCTTATACGAAAGAATAATGTAACATTCTCATGAGATTTTTTTACCCCAACAAGGAGGGACCTCCGACATAAACAGTCTCATTAGATGGCCTCTTTCTTAGAGTGTCACAGAGATGTTAGAGCGAAGTTTGGGAAAGACATGTTTTGTGAACTCAGTGCTGTAGTAATATTTTATTGTAAATAAATTCTACATTTAAGGATTAAATAAAAATTGGAGAATATGTGGGAAAACCTTGGTAGTTGACCCATTACCTCTTTACAGTGGGTGGATTCCTCAGACTCGTCGGTGAAGCCTGACGTGATGCTGTTCCTGGGGCACAGAGGATTGGAGCTGGTATTTCCTTCAGTAGAACACGTCGCTGATTCCATTCGTTCATCAGCTCTTTTGATATCCTTAAATGAAGAATATACAGGCTGTCATTATAATAATGCCGTAAAAATTCAAAGAAACTTTATTAAGCATCCATTTAAAACTGTTATCGCCTTTGGTGTTAAAAATGGCATATTCTTGTGCAGTTCTTGCTGAACGGTTTTCAGGCTTGACAAAGAGCTGATAAGTCTAGCTCATACTAATGTGTTAGTGACTGATAATAGCTTATTGAGCCTTCTTTTCCAAAGACCAGTGTAGGTAACTTGGGAATATAATGCTTTAATCCCAAACAATTATACCACTAGTAAGGACAGCTCTTAGTAAAAAGAGATTTTTGAGACAGATGATACTCTTTTGATGCCTTTTTCCTAGCCTTTTCTGGAGCTTATAAATCTAGAACACATAGCTAGGTACTCACATGTGAGGCTGGTCATGGGCCTGAGAGAGATCTCAGGAGACAATAACGTTTTCCAGGCCTGTCACTGCTGCCCATCCTAAACTGTGATCGAACAGCAAAATCACTTTCTGGGGATATCGATTCGTTGACAAGCTTAACAACTGTTAATCATTTAAAGGTACAATGAGCTTTAACCATCCTTGGACTGTCCCGACATCTTTAATCAGACATTCCTTTATGCTATCACTTTCTTTTTTTTTTTTCCTACAAATTTCTCTACCACAAAAGAAATCTTTTATTTGGCATTTTTTTTTTCAGGAGTTATTTACTTTGTGACAAGTTTAAGATAAAACTTTCACCTTTTCTCATAATAGAATTTTTTAAGAAGATGCTTTAAGAGTTCAAAGATAATTCGTTTTCCTGAGATGGCTGCAAGACAAAATATTGAGGACCATAAGTTTTGGTATGTATAAATATATCTTTACCTATTTTTATTTTATTTTCACATAGGAACTCACTGAAGGAATATGTCTGTATACAATCATGTGCAACATTGATAAGTATTATAATATTAACCTCCATAGTCTGAACTTTTCTGAAAAGTTTGATTAGACAATGCTAATGCTAATAATAATAATAATAATAATAATAAAATTTATTATACCAACAATAATTCTAAGCCTTTTATATGAATTAGGTCATTTAATACTCATAATAATTCATTAATAGGTTGCTATTATTTTCCTCATGTTAGAGATTAGAAAAGTGAGGCACTGAGAATTTAAATAACTTGCCCAAGGTCCTAAAATTATTAAGTGGAAGAGTCAACTTGCAGTGACTCCAGAGCTCATAACCTTAACCACTCTGCTATGCTATTTCTCAGGATTCTTCTGGCAGCATTAACATTTGAATACTTGTGATCATCATGCATTCTTTTATTGGTATATTGATTCATTTAGATGTCACAGGCAATAGTGGCAAGTAACTATGTCCAGAGTTTCAAAAATGAGTTACTTGTTTATGTAGACATCATGTATGTTATGTTTACTGTATAATACACAGCATATTATGGCTATTCATTGAGTATTAATATTTACATTGTGTTGTTATATGCAAATAGACATAATTTTAGGTAATCAGAGAATACTAATCCATTTTGAATAAGGTGTTTAAAATTTTTATATATTTATACCACAAACACACCAGTTTTGTTTTTACTACATAATGAAACCCTTTGAGTGTCGTAGATTTTAAAAATCTCAAAATAGGGTTAATTCAACTATGGTTATTTCTTTTTATTCTTACTTATCTTAGTTTGAAAATATTGAACTTAATAACTTCATAAATTATTTAATTTATTAGGGATTGAAATTCATGCAAATTCAATTGTCAAATAACACCTCGCTTTTATTTTTAAAGGAAACACAAAATATGAACTAATATAAAAAAAGTGAGAATCAGGCAGTTTTTGAATCAATATATAATTAAATTTTCAAACTTTTTTAAAACAATCATTGCTTCATACAGAGTGTTTAGGAATATCTCATTCTAGCACAGTGGAGAAAGCTAGGGTTTGAGATTTCAAGTTATAAATTTGATGAGACGATGGAGGCTCATAACTTTCTACATTTCCTAATTTGTAAATTACTAGTATTGACATAAAAGATATAATCAGAAAGTTGAAGAAGTAAAATAAACAGAGAAGGGATGAAATTAGTTCTCTGCAGAAGAGCCCTTGGAAAGAAGCCTGCATTCCAGGGCGAGGGAAGGAAGTCGGGCTACAATGAAGAGGAGAGCTGGAGCCCGATTCCTAGCTGGGCTAGAGCCTCGTTATATTAATGTGCTCTACAGAAAGAGTTGTGTGAAATCCAGCAGGGGGGATCTCAGGGCACTCAGAAACACAGATTCCAGGGAAGGGGAACTTGCTGCGTGCCCCCAGCACTGTCAGACCCCCTCTCAATTGCTCCATATGAGCTTTCTGCTCCACCTGTGAGGATGCGGTGTGCACACAGCGTGGGTTGATGTGTGTGTCCCTTCATTCAGCAGAAATTTATTGAGTGTCCACTGTGTGACAGGCATTCTGTAATGTGTTTCCTGCACATTAAGTCTCAACCTTCTGCCTGGCTTCCGTGAACTTCCATGATCTGACCCTCGTTATCCAACTCTTTTCCATTATTCCCTAACACTCATCTTTACTCACGGAAGGCTGGTCTTTCGGTTTTAGTTGCACACCAAATTCCTTTTTACCTCCATGCTGCTATCACCTACCTGGATTTCTCCTCCATGCCCACCTCCAATTCCAACCTTTTAACCTTAAAGCCCTCTTCCACGAAACCTTCCGTGGTTAATACAGCTCTCTCCCTCCCCATCAATCTTGCTTCTTATTTGTACAACTTTTAATATCAGTATGCACAATTTTGCATTTTTGTCTCTATAGCTAAGTTTTAAATCTTTAAGTAGGGATTATGTGTTATATTTCTTGTGTTCTAACCAAAAGATCACTGTAGTTAGACTGTCCTGGATCTGCCATATGCAAGCGTGGAAGCCTATTCGCAGTATGCCTGGCAAATATTAGGAACACGTATCCATTTGCTCTTTAATCTTCATATTATCTAGCACAGTGCTGAGGATATGAATCACACTCAGTTTCTTCATTGAGGAACAATAAATCAATCCTGGTTGCTTTGTGAAATTTAAGATTATAATTTGGGACTTCTGTTTTCTAGTGTGGTATGATCTCTGAAAAGTTTAAAAAAAAACCCACTAATATAACATTATGTCATGTAAACATTACCTGTGACATTGCAAGTGAGTAATATAGACCTTGTTTTGCCATTAGTTCAGCATGTGTTCCTTTCTCCGCCACCATCCCGTCCTTTATGGTCACAATCAGATCTGCACTTCTAATAGTGGAAAGTCGGTGTGCTACCACGATTGTGGTCCGACCTTTGCTTGCCTAGAGAACAAAAGGTATAAAAAGTAAATATAAAATTGGTAGAAATAACAACCTCTGCAATATTTGAGAAAACTTCTTGTTGCAGTATTATTTTAAATATCAAAGAATCTCATCCTTGGATATAGAAATTTGGAAACTTTAATTGATAGGAAGACCAATAGAAATTAGAATAAAAAGAGAGTCAGAAAATTACTTAGATTCCAAATCAGTGGTTTTATAAATAGTATCTTAGAATTAGAAAGTAACCAAAAGACTATTTAATCTGAGCTACTTAATAGCTTTATGGCTCTTAGTAACTAAAAGTAACTAAGTAACTTAAACTCACTATCTCTCTCTCTTTTTTTAATCTCTAAAATGGAGATATTACTTAACAGGTTGGTTACAATTTCAAGATAATAAATGTTTTTAACTTTTTTTGCAATTATCAACATATGGAAATGTACACATATCATAAGGGTACAGTGTATTTTCTTTTTCTTTTTCTTTCTTTTTTTTTTTTTTTTGTGACAGAGTCTTCCTTTGTTTTGCCTGGGCTAGAGTGCAGTGGCATCAGCCTAGCTCACAGCAACCTCAAACTCCTGGGCTTAAGCAATCCGCCTGCCTCAGCCTCCCAAGCAGCTGGGACTACAGGTGCACCCCACCACATCCAGCTAATTTTTTCTATTTTTGGTTGCTTGGCTAATTTTTTATAATTTTTTTTTTTTTTTTTTTTTTTTTTAGCAGAGACTGGGTCTTGCTCTTGCTCAGGCTGGTCTTGAACTCCTGACCTCAAGCGATCCTCCAATCTTGGCCTCCCAGAGTGCTAGGGTTATAGGCGTGAGACACCGTGCCTGGCCAGTATAACGCATTTTCACAAACTGAATACACCCACATCATAGATCCCAGATCAAGAAAACCATCATTACTGGCACCAAGAATCCTTCCTTCCTCGTGCTCTTTTCAGTTACTCTTACCACTCACTGACACCAAGGGTAACGACTATCCTGATCTTTTTTTTTTGTACTTTATATAAAAAAGATCATGCAGCATATATTCTTCTGTGTGTGGGTATTTATGTTCAACATTATGTTTTTGAGATTCATCCATTTTGTTGTATATAATTGCAGATCATTCATTTTTATTGCTGCACAGTATTTCATTGTGTGAATATGCCACAATTTATCCATTCTATTCCTGATTGACATCTGGATCATTTTCAGGGTTCTTTTTCCTATTATGCATAGGCTGCTATACATGTTTATTTGGTGAACATATATACACAGTTCTATTAGTTGTATACCTAGGAGAGGACTTGCTGAGTCATAGAGTCTATATATGCTCCATTTTATTTGATTCTGCTAAATAGTTTTTCAAAGTGGTTGTCCCAACTTATAAAGCCCCAATAGTACAGTAGAGTCATGGTTGCTCTGTATTCTCACCAGCACTTGGTACTTTCTATCTTCGGTAGGTAAGTACTATCATATTGTATTTTTATTTGCATTTTCCTGATGACTAATAAAACTGAAAAACTTTTCAAATAGCTAGAGACAATTTGGATAACCTCTTTTGTGAATGGTTCAAGTTTTTTCTCATTCGTGTATTGGAACTGTTTTTTTCTTGAGTTCAGTTTTCACGAGTTCTTTATAGATTCCAGATACAGGTACTCTGTCAGGTGCTATGTATTACCATTAGTTTTTCTCTTTAAATAGTTGTCTTTTCACTCTCTTAATGGTCTCTTTTGATGAACAGAATTTTAAAATTTTAATGAAGTCCAATTTATCAATTTTTCTCTTTTATAATTTATACTTTTTGTGTACTGTTTAAGAAATCTTTACTCCAATGTCACACAGATGTTTTGCTATGTTTTACCTTCAATCTTTATCATGTTGCCTTTCATATTTAGTTCTATAATTTATCTGGATTTACTTTTTATGTGTGATGTCAAATACGAATCAATGTACATTTTCCCTGTATAGTTAACGAAGTGTCACAGCAACATATTTGGAAAAGACCATCCTTTCCCCATTGCACTGCAGAGCTGTTCTTATCATAAATCAGGTGACCATATTTTGTGCCTGTTTTGTATTCTGTATGCTCTCCTGTGGTTCAGTTTGTCTATCACCACACCGGTGCTATGCCATCTTAATTACTATGGATTTAAAATAAGCATTGATATATATTAGTTTAAGACTTCCCTCTTAGTTTGAGGCAAGAAAAAAGATTTCCAGTTTTATTGTTCCTCTGCAAGATTGTGTTGGCTATTCTTGAGGTACTGTATTTTTTGTAAATGCTTAGCACAATAAATGATAATGTGGGCAAATTAAAAGTTAGCCAGGGACTTAACAAATAATAGCTAATATTATTACTATTCATATTACTACTGTATTACTGCTATTTACTTTTTTCATTATTGTTTTTAGTCTTACTTATTACAGAGATGAAAACTGGAGCTCTGAAGGTTAAAAAGCTTGCTCGATGCCTCAGCTAGTCGCTGGGAGGACTGATAATAGAATCTGGTGTGGTTTTCTCTGACATTCTCACAAGATCTCTCCACTGCAATAGATATACTTGATGAAGCAGGTGATTATTTCTTTAAACTCTTCTATTTCAAATCTATAAGATAAGGGAAACTCCTTAAAACACTAGTTATTAAAATTAAATAATAATGTGGGAAAAAACTTATGATATAATGCTGTATGGAAATATGTACGAAAAAAATTTATATCCTATTATTACTATGTTTTAAAAAATCTACCCATAGAAAAAAACACCTACATAGAAACAATAATACATCAAAATACTAATAGTGCTTATATTTAATTATTGGGTTTATGGGTTGTATTTTAATTTTAATTTTATTTTTTTTTTAGAGACAGAGTCTCACTCTGCTGTCCAGGCTGGAGTGAAGTGGGGTAATCATAGCTTACTGTAATCTTGAACTGCTGGGTTCGAGCAAGCCTCCTGTCTCAGCCTCCCAAATTGTTGGAATTACAGGCATGGGCCACTGTGCCTGCCCAGGTTGTATTTTTATTGTCTCAATTTTCCCAATTTTATTTAATGCTTAGGTATTGCACTTTTGTTTAAAAGCAAAAAAGCTAAACACTTTGGAAAAGCATGCTCTATTTTAAATAGCTTTTGTTCCTTTCAGTAACATATGTATGCACATGAAAAACAAATAGATGCTATTACTGAGAATAGTTAGTTACACTGTTATGATTAAAGTTTGTTTTATTATTATTTTTAGAGCACTTTATTAATTTTTTTTAAAAAACAGGTATATTCTGATACATTTGGTTTATATAAAGGTGATCTAAAGTATCATCCAAACCAGGATGCTCTTGAATAAAATAAAAGGGATAGACTAGAACTTTCTCAGGACAGCTGGGAGATATGGTCATGTAGCTATAACTTAAAACCATTTGAATTTATGCTCTAGGGTAAGGAAAGTTAAAGAGAAATCATATACACTTCTCAGGTTTCAGATGGCAATAGAGAGATGGTTACTACCTAAATTGAGTTTTCTACCTGGACTTTAATTTTAAAAATCACTTAGAGAAACAGAATTGGGGATGGAGACACTATAACTAAGCCAAGCTGGGCTTTGCATTAAGCAGATATTGTTACTAATTTTGGTTCTGGAAATATGCTCATCTATCAGTGTCATATAGATACACACACTCATGTCAGGAATGTATACATAGATACAAATTCCATATATGCCTATACATATATATCCGATGTGTGTGTGTGTGTGTGTGTGTGTGTGTGTGTGTATGTGTGAGCACAGTTTGTATCAACCGAGCCAACTAGGAAACTAGGAATGTTATAATTTGGGTTAGTAATGAGGAATGACAGCTGAACTTCAGAATTGAGGCTGGGTCACTGTGTCACAGTCAGTCTAAAGTTCATCATAGTCTGGGGTGGCAGTAAAGGAACCGCTGCAGGGACAGCTTCACAGGTGGATGACCTATGCTGTCAGGCATGGCCCTGGACTTAAAAGGGTCCAGATCTTGGTTTCATGCTCTGATGTTGTCATCTTGTAATTCTTAATAATTTCTGAGCAAGAGTGTCCACGTTTTCATTTTGCACTGGGCCCCACAGACTATGCAGCTGGCCCTGACCACTGGTAAAGATAAAAATGTATCTTTGCGAGTCTACCTTAGCTGGTTTGTTCCATGTGTGGATTTCAAGAGACACCTTTAAATAGCGGGACTGGGTGGATAACGGAAAAAGAAGCACTACTGTGTGATAGTTAAACATCTATCCAAGGCAGGCCTCTTTTGTTATGACTTTGATAACATACTGATAATCAGACTATAATTGTTACTCAGTTTCTAAATCTATATTATATTTAACCCACTTCTCCTGTCACAGAGAGTAGACAGAATGAACATGCTCCCCCGGCAGCAGCCCCACCTGTGATTCAGAGTGCTTTCTAAAAGTAAGTAATGACATAATATCTCTGGAACCAAATTCCCTGTCATTATTACTTTTTTTAGTTTAAAAGCAGATTATATCCCACCGCATGGATAGCTAAGCAAGCTTTATGAACAACAAACTAAGAAAACATTATAAAGGAATGAAGCCTGCTGTTTCAATAAAACTCATAATGCAGTTAATCTGACAAACATCATCATGGATGTAACTGTTATTGTATTGTACAGTAATTAAGTACAAATGACAAGCAGTCTCATGTATAGAGTCTAGTCCATGACTTTTATAAAAGCAAATCTAATATTCAATAATTTCAATAATTTCAACATTTGTATTTTCCAGAGTCAAAAATTTGAGATTTGATGGCCGAGTGTGGTGGCTCATGCCTATAATCCTAGCACTCTAGAAGGCCAAGGTGGGAGGATTGCTTGAGCTCAGGAGTTAGAGACCAGCCTGAGCAAGAGCGAGATCCCGTCTCTACTAAAAATAGAAAGAAATTATCTGGACAACTAAAAGTATATGTAGAAAAAATTAGCTGGGCCTGGTGGCACATGCCTGTAATCCCAGCTACTTGGGAGGCTGAGGCAGAAGGATCACTTGAGCCCAGGAGTTTGAGGTTGCTGTGAGCTAGGCTGATGTCACGACACTCTAGCCCAGGTAACAGAATGAGACTCTGTCTCAATAAAACAAAAAACAAAACAAACAAAAAAAAAAATTGGGGATTTGAATCTTGTTTCTGCAAATTTCTGGCTTTGCAATCTTAGACAAGTTACTTAATTGCCCTAGGTCTTAAATTCTTCATTTGTTAAATAGGAAAAATTATACTACTTATATTTTAGAGTTATTGTGCAGATTAATTTTTTTGTGACAAAAACACTTAACATGAGATCTACCCTCTTAACAGATATTTAAGTGCATAATATAGCATTGCTAACTATATAGTCATGATGTTGTACAACACATCTCTAGAACTTACCCATCTTGTATAACCGAAAATTTGTACCCATTGAACAGCAACTCTGTTTCTCTCTCCCTTCAATCTCTGGCAATCACCATTCTATTTCTATTTTCTTCTTCTACAAGTTTGACTATTAATATTTTAGGTATCTCACATAAGCAGAATCATTCAGTATTTGTTCTTCTGTAACTGGCTTATTTCATTTGGCATAATGTCATCCAGGTCCATTCATATTGTCCCATGAGGCAGGATTTCCTTCCTTTTTAAGGCTGAATAACATTCCGTTGTATTTATATATCATATTTTTCTTTACCCATTCATTTGCAGATAGACATTTAGGTTGTTTCCATATCTTGCCTATTGTGAATAATGTTGCCATGAACATGGGAGTGCATATATTTCTTTGAGATTCTTCTTTTGAGATCTATCCAGAAGTGGAATTTAATCCATGTTGAGTTGTTTCTTGAGTATGGTGTAGATAAGGGTCGAATCTTCATTCTTTTACATGTGGATATCCAATTTTCCCTGCAAATTTGTTAAATAGTCTGCCCTTTTCCTATTGTGTATTCTTGGCACCCTTGTGAAAGATCATTTGATCATATACACATGGGTTTATTTCTGGGCTTTTTATTCTGTCCCATTGGCCTCTATGTTTGTTTAGGGGCAGGTACTATACTGCTTTAACTACTGTAGCTTTGTAATATATTTTGAAAATTGGGAAGTATGTTACCTCTAGCTTTGTTCTTCCTTCTCAAACTTGATTTGGGTATTTGGGGTCTTTTGTGGTTTCTTATGAGTTTTAGGATGGGTTTTTTATTTCTGTAAAAAATGCCACTGTGATTTTGATGGGGATTACACTGAATGTGCAGATTGCTTTGGGTAGTGTTGACATTTTATCAATATTAAGCCTTTCAATCCAGGCACATGTGATATATTTTCATTCATTTGTGTCTTCTCTAATTTCCTTCATCAGTGATTACAAGTGTTCAGTATACAAGTACTTATCCTTCTTAATTAAATTTATTCCCAAGTCTTTTATTCTTTTTGATGCTATTGTAAATGGGATTTTTTTCTTAATTTCTTTTTCAAACAGTTTGTTGCTAATACACAGAAATGGGACAAAGAGAAATCAAGTAGCAAGATGATTTAAATTTAATCATATCAATAATCACATTTAATATAAATGGTCTAAATACTTCAAGTAGACATCAGATATGGTCAGATTGAGCATAAAATCAAGACTCAGCTATATGCCATCTATAAGAAACATATTTTAAATATAAAGACACAAATTGGTCAAGAGTAAAAGAATAGAAAAAGGCATACCATGGTAACACAGAGTAAAAAAAAGATGGAGTGGCTATGTTAGTATTAGACGAGTATATTAAAGCACAAAGGATATAACCAGGCCAGGTGTGGTGGCTCATGCCTGTAATCCTAGCACTCTGGGAGGCCGAGGCGGGCGGATCCTTTGAGCTCAGGAGTTCGAGACCAGCCTGAGCAAGAGCGAGACCCTATCTCTACCAAAAATAGAAAGAAATTAATTGGACAGCTAAAAATATATCGAAAAAATTAGCCGGGCATGGTAGCGCACGCCTGTAGTCCCAGCTACTTGGGAGGCTGAGACAGTAGGATTGCTTGAGCCCAGGAGTCTGAGGTTGCTGTGAGCTAGGCTGACGCCATGGCACTCACTCTAGCCAGGGCAACAAAGTG
>CAUYSK010068685.1:0-23399 GCA_963575035.1 Avahi laniger | reverse complement strand
TACCATATTGTATTGATTAGTTCCCAGATTCTGTTGGATAGGAGTAAACATTCAAGGGGAGGGGATTATACTAGGTGTGACTCACTGAGCATCACTCTAGGGTATGTCTTCTGTAAAACCCCAAATTAACCTGCCCACAGTTAGTCTGTGGCAGAGGCAGGATTTGAATCCAATTTGATTGGCCCTAGAGCCCAAGCACTTTGCTGCTTAATTCCTCAGGGTTATCAGTTCCCATGCACTGCAGCCTGAGAAAGGATTGCTAGGAGTTTGTTTGCAGATGTTCAAGAGCATATATTTTGTGTGTTTGTGTCCTCTATTCACTTGATTGTTATAGGCCCTCTTTACATATAAACTACTTTGTGTGACAAGTGACATCCTTTTTCTTGTGCAAGTAGAAGTGCTGAATTTATTTCAATCAATAACATATCCTTCAAGAAACCCCTAAATATGTAATGTTGGAACAAAGAGAGGAGTTATACAATTTAAGTAACAATTCCTTCCTAAGGCTGTTGATTATATGTGTAAAATTTAAATCTTTAATCAATGAGTGATGATGTTGGGCAGGCTGCTGGTGATGCTCCAAGGGCATCTAATTTTAGGTGAGGGAAGGAATGGGAGGCTGCAGAACCCATTTAGTCACACATATGTTTAAGCCCTAGAAACTATTCGTTATGTGGTTTATTTTTGCCATCATGATCCTATATTTTGCTTGTTTTAAACATGGATAAAAATCTTTAGCACAAGAATGCTGGGAAGTAACAGACTGACCCCTGAAAAAGCCTGCAGTCAGCCATTTTAAAATACACTTTGTTTAATTGGGCGCAGGAATCTTCAGTCATGCACCTAACAATAGCACTTGAGAATGGAATTGCATTGCTCCACAAACGTGTGCGTGCTCGCGCGCGCACACACACACACACACACACAAAACCACAAATTCCCACATACCCCTTTCTTGTTGCCATCAGATGAGAACATATTGCCCTGGATCCTCAGGAAACAGTGGGGCCAATGCAGAAGCATCAACAGTCCATGATTGGTACAAAACCCCTCCAGATTAACCCCTTGGAAACCACCACAGTGCTTAACTCAGCGCCCCAGAAAGATCAGAATCATTGTCATCTAGGTCAAGTCCCCTGGGCATGACATATTTTGGTCCTGTTATTCTTCCTTCCTCTCATCTCGTGTTTCTGAGACATCCTTCTTCCTCATATCCTGGCTAAATTGGCCAGTTAGTCCTGTCAGTTCCTACCCTGTCGATCAGATTCCTCACATTTCTCTGCCTTGTTGATTAACATCCCACTTTCAGATCCCACCTAAAAGTAATATCTCACCTCTATGGCCTTTGTCTCATATTCTTCTCTTTTATACTATTATTTTCATTTAACCATTATATTATAGTTCTATAATGTGATTGGGGAAACTATTGCCAAGAAAGCTACCGTATAAAAATAGAGGCGTAGAGTTATCTTCCTTATCATTTTCCATATTCATGTAGTACTTAGCACTTCATAAATGTTAACTAATGAGACTTCACAATATCCCTACAAGGGATTCTTAGATACAGTTTGCAAATTAAGAAAGAGACATAGAGAGAAAAAAACTCACAACAAACTTGACAGGATAGAAGTAACTTCTGGAAACACAAAGTGGAGTCCCTGGTCTGAGCCCACAGCTCCAGGAAACCCTAATAAACTAAAAATGGGCCATCCTTCACTCAGCCTTGATGACAAGCCTCTGTGCATCCCTCTTCATCATAAAATTGAGCCATTGAGGCATTATGATATTTTCATTTCTTAAGAGATATTAAAATATAGACCTACAGACCCCATCTGATCTCTTGGAAGCAGAGGTTGAAAAATGATAAGCCTATATCCTTTTAGGCATATATGCTGCTTAAAAATACCCATGTGATTTCACCTCCTGGTTCATGCTCAGATAAACCTGACATGCATTTAGAAAGGACATAATCTCTGATGAAATGGTATGTTCTTGCCTTTCTACCATAAACATCATCTTCTTCCTAACACCTGCAATCAGATCACATTTGTTACCTTTCCAAGGCTATTCATCTTGGAATCAGCTTTGCTTCCTCTTTTCCTTTATCTCATATACATCTAGACAGAAAATCTTATTGTTTCTTTTTTTCTTTTTCGATGTGACTTTTGTTTTCTAATCCTCTTGTCATCACTTCAGTTCAGATGTTCAGTATCTCATGTCTGGAGTGCTGCTCTACCAGTCTAGGAATTGGCTCTGACTCATTCTCTGCACTTAAATAATCTGAGTAATGTTGGAGAATATTTCTAAAATAACCAATATAAGAATCACTGTCTGAGGGTACAATTGCTGTGTTTGCCTTCCCTGTATCACTTTCTCCCTATTCTCTTAATAATATCCTGCATTTCAAAGAGAGGACATTGAACACAGCACTGCTTTTTCCTTCCATCATTATCAAAGAGGTGTTCCTACAATCCAAATCAACTCAATCATTGTCAAGACACATGATCCATGCAGTCCAATCAGAATGTGCCCTGAGATTATTGGAGGGGCATTAGTATAGAGCAGCAGATCTCAAATTTTTTTCTTTCAGAAACTCTTTGTACTCCTAAAAGTTATTGAGCACACTAAAGAGCTTTTGTTTTTGTGGTTTATATATATTGAGATTTACCATATTATACTAATAAATTAAGACTGATAAACTTAAATATGTTTATTATTTCATTTAAAAACAAAAATAATAAACTCGTTATATGTTAGCATAAATAACATTTTTTTTTTTTTTTTTTTTATAACAGAGTCTAATTGTGTTGCCCGGGCTAGTGTGCCGTGGTGTCATCCTAGCTCACAACAACCTCAAACTCTTGGGCTCAAGCAATCCTTCTGCCTCAGCCTCCTGGGTAGCTGGGACTACAGGCATGTGCCACCATGCCTGACTAATTTTTTCTATGTATTTTTAGTTGTCCGATTAATTTCTTTCTATTTTTAGTAGAGACGGGGTCTTGCTCTTGCTCAGGCTGGTTTCGAACTCCTGAGCTCAAACAATCTGCCGGCCTCGGCCTCCCAGAGAGCTAGGATTACAGGCGTGAGCCACCACGCCCGGCCCAATAACATACTTTTAACGCATAACTTTTTAAAACCAAAATATTTCGTGACAAAAATGGCGTTGTTTTACATTTTTGTAAATCTCTTTAATGTTTGCCTTAATAAACAAATCTGCTTGTACATATAGTTTGTAAATCATGTTTGAAGGATATGAAGAAAATCTGGCCTTACAGATGCATAGTTAGAAAAGAAAGAATCATTTTAATAGGCTATTTATAGATATTATGGATATTTTTCTTTGAGATTATACTAAAACTTGACAAGTGACTGTTTCTTAAAGGTTAGTTTCAGTGCGAAATCTGAATCTGTATCATTGAACTTTTTGTGCTCAGCTATAGTAAAATCTGTAAACACTTTGTGTGGATTTTTTACCTGTTCATAATTTAATTTGGAAATGCATTGATTATTTGGAAAGTATAAGTTCATTGAGATATGCAGATCTTCCAGTTGTTGACATATTTTCATTTTATGATGTCTAAAAATCATATTCATTAACATCACCACTGACCTCATCAGAAGACTCCTTTTATATTAGGATGCTGTCAGTCTTACAGTGCAATATACAAGTTTTCCAAAATTCGAAATTAGAAAGTTCAGATGTTATCATTTGCATCAAACCTATTCAGAAAACATATGATAAATGCTCAAGTCTGAATAACCATAGTTTATTTATTGGTTGTTTATTCAAATTAGAGTAGTATTCCATGTAAATGTGACTAGTTCAGCTCACAACTCAAAAACAATTTCCCAAGTGCTTTTCCACATGACATTGTTGTACTGTGGTGTGCAGCAGAAATGCTTTATGTACATATAATGGCTGATTTTATGTGTCAACTTGACTTGGCCATGGGGTGCCCAGATATTTGGTCAAATGTTATTCTAGATACTTCTGTGGGGGTGTTTCTGGATGATTAACATTTAAATCAATAGACTGAATAAAGCAGATTGCCATTCCTAATGTAAGTGGGCCTCATCCATTCAGTTGAAGGGCAGCCTTCCCCTCAGTAAGAGAGAATTTCTCCATCTTGACATCAGGTTTTTGAATTGGAACATCAGTGTTTTTCCTGTCTTCAAACCTAAACTAAAATGTGGGCTTTTCCTGGGTCTCAAGCCTGCTGGCCTTGGGGCTGAAACTAAACGAGGGGCTTTCCTGGGTCCCTAGCTTGCCGGCAGTAGATCTTGGGACTTCCACCTCCCATCATAATTATACAAACCAATTCCTTATACTAAAGTTCACTTTAACACTCTGTCTCTTTCGCCCCAAAGGTTCCCTCATCCTATTGGTTTTGTTTCTCTACAGAACCCTAGTACAATGGACTTTCCATTTCATTGCAGAGAATATTAAAAATTCATGTACTTAAGAGTTTAGATGTGATAAAATTAATAATTTTTACTGTTTCATCAGGGACATTTTTAAGTAAAAGGGGTTTTAAAAATTTTTTACTATACATATGTGGCAGTGAAGAATAAAATGAAGACTAGTACAATTTTGGTGCCAGTGGCTAGTGCACGAGCAGTTTTAGCTAACATTGCTTTTGTACTACGATTATAAATATCAACATAATGAAAAAGAAAAATAATGTCCTTATAGTATTATAAAAATTGTTTGAACTTGTGGATCCCTGAAAGGGTCTCAGGGACCCTCTAGGTGTCTACAAACCATATTTAGAAAACTAGTGAAGAAATGCTTTTTTCACCAAAATTTCTAAGCTTGGAACTGGATAATTTGGGCTAGCCCTGGTCATGTTCCCTAGCAACATGAAGGAAACCATCTGTAGTGAGGAAAGAATGAGGCCAACACACAGGCAAATTGAGCTGAAAGAAGAGGTAGCTCTGGCAACATCTTTTTCAGTCTTGAATTTAGCCTTGCTTGAAGCAAAATCTGGACTTCCTGCTTAACAGAGCCAATGTATTCCCTTTCTATACCTAAGCCACAATTAGGTTTCTTTTCCTTGCAGCCAGAAGATTTCCATAAGATGGCCCCATCTTCTATCCAATTTCCTCCACTAATTTAGTATTCATTACAAGCTTTTCCAAAATCTCTATCCACATGTTTACTCCTGCCTTCACTTCTTACTCATGTGGTTCTTCCTCATCCATGCTATCCAATTCTACTCCCGCTCTGATGGCTCCTTTCTCTGCAATCTGTGAAGCTACTAACAATAGCAAACTTTTTAGTAATAAGTTACTCTCTACTCTTTTATGTTTTTGGTCTTTTTATTCAAACTGGTTATGTTTTGAACTTCATTTAAGTGTTTTTGCATATCACTGGTATATTATAAGTAAATATATTTTTTAACCCAGAGAATTTTGTTTTTAACATTTTTTAGAAAAATTCAGTTGAAAAGCAATTACCTTCAGAAAGCTATCCACAGGCAGCCTTCTGGAATAATAAAAAGACTTAGAGTAAATCATCTGGTAGTAGAACTACCAGCAAACTCTCTGTGGTTTCAAACCCATACAGGTGTTTATTATAATAAGAAATTGACAAATTAAGGATAATAATAGCTACTGTTTACTAAATGACTTTTATGTGGTAAGCAATAGCTTAGATGCTTTACATATATCATCTTTAATTCCCACAATAATCTTGAAAGGTAGATACTGTTATTAACATCCTATAGATGAGGAATTTGATTCAGAGAGGTTAAATAACTATTCCAAGATAGCACAGCTTATCGGTGAGCAGTCAAGATTTACAAAGCCATTGGTTTTACATCATGTAATTGTTCCATTAACATACATTGTAAACATTCCCAAGAATAATATTAGATTCAATTGAACATTCATTTGTTGAATGCCTACTAGTGTAAAGCACTATATTTGGTGCCATAGGAGATTTTGAAATGAGAAAGGAGCTCATGGTTTATCCTAGTGGTGTTCATTGTTTGTTTGGAAAGCAGTGAACAGAGTTGAACACATATAATGTGAAATCCTCATTAAAATATAGAAACCAGTTCCAAAGGAGTAGAAGGGAATGGCATGTGCCTCAAGGATTCATTTTTTATTGAAAAATCATCTGGATGCAGTTCTCTTTAAGTCACTCTCTAAGATTGGTCTTGAAGACTACTGATAATAGTAGCAATTTCAGAGAAAGAATAACGAAGCCGTATCATGTGTGGAAGAAACACAAATTTTGGAAGCTGAAATAGGAATTTGTGGAATCTGGAATAGGGTTCAAATTTATTATACCATATCTTAGCTGGGTTTGAATCTCAGGTTTTCATCTGGAGATGCTGTAATACCTATCCCACAAGAAGGCTGAGCAGATGAAATAAATAGTAGTAAAGCATGTCATGCACACAGAGTTGGTGCCGCGTAGAAATTCCACTCATTTCCCTGGAGATCTCTTCAAATCACTCTCTCAACAACGTTGGACATGAGAAATTAGTGCCATAGCCATAGCTGAAAGGGAAGTTATGGCCCCTTTGTCTAGCCTCCAGAGAAAATGCAAGAACAGCCAACAACCTGCGCAGCATCCTGGCTTGAGCCACTCCTTGAAAGTCACTAGGGACATGATTTTATTCTTTCCCAAAGCATCTTCCTATTTCAATTCTTAGAACAATTTCTTTTTTTCTATCCGAATGTCATTTCTATCAGAATATGCTTATAATTTCTAGCCTTCGATCTTAGATCTGTTCTCAGAAGCTATCTAGAAAATCTTTTATTGTGTATGTGGGAAATATTCAAATATTGGAAGCTATGAATCTGGGTATATCAAAAATTGGCTAAATAAACTGCTTTGATTCTATAGAACAAACATGCAGACAGTTGTCTTTGAAGTCATTAGTTTACACTGAAAACAAGAAAAAGTTTAGAAGAAATTAGAGTACAATTTTTTGGAGAAATTTATCTACAATTTGAGCCCAAAGTTTATAATTCCTATGTGATTGTTTGGAAAGTATCCATTTTAGAATAGATGGATGTTCCTTATTGAGCAATAGGGAGAGTTTGTGAACATTTTATTGGTCTGAATAATCAGGATCCCTAACTACCTAGATCTCGAGGCTAGATTTTGACAGAAATTAAAAAATGCTCCTAGGAGGGTGACCTTGCTCTTGAAAAAAAGCCCAGTGAAGAAAAGTAAAACTTAGTCATTGCTCCTGGCAGCATTTTAATAGTGACTCAGTGACAATGGTATGATTGAAGTGGTTGTTCTTAGACAATGAGAAAAGCTAAAGCCCTCTTCTCAACAGTGACTGTAAAAATCTTTTTTAATTTTAGACATGTCATAAATATAGTCCTAAGGAAACTGTTGGGAAAAGAGCATCTTGTTTTCTTTGCTTATATCCTAGGGAATGAGAACGATTGCCATTTTAAAGTCTTGTTCCTGTGAAGTTGTAACCTTCATGGTGACATAGTACCCAAAGTCAGCTAGAATCCCAAGGATTCAAAGTCACTAAATTCTATTCACAGAGAGCAAATATAACAAGCTACTTCTATTTCCAGACATTTTTGGCTTGCCCAGTTCCCTAATTTTTCATGCTTCTCTTTAGTCTATTCATTTTTTGCTTGAAAATTGAATGGAATTTTGACATGACATTTTAGAATAAATTTTAAAGAAGGGTAAAACTAAAAACATATTTTGCGAATTATGAGTGTTAGGTAATATATACAGTGTTAAACATAGTTTTACTAATTAAGGAATTATACTGGTTCCCTTTTAAAGATAAATGTTGCATAACTCTCTGAAAATCTGGGATGATGAGAAGACCTCAGGCATATTCTAAAAACAATGCCTTTAAAGTAATATAAAATAAGGTACTGAGAGAATGGTTTGGTGTCTTAGTTTCCTTTTACCTGGCTCCAAATCAAAAAAAATAAATAAATAACCAAAAAAAAAAAATGGTAGAAACTTTAAAAAGAGTTAAGAGAACAAAGAATAAATTCTCATTACCTTTGTTTCTCAAGCATAATGTATTTTTTAGTAAACAGATTTGAGGGAAAAAGGATAGACTATCTACATCTACATGAAAGCAATAAAACAACAATTATTAGAAAGAGTTTCATAAATGTAACTAAGGAAAAGAATGACAATTCACAAATACAAATTTGTGTCATTTAAATAACATACAAGAGCTCTGAGTGACAGTCATCCCATAAAATGTCCATGAGCTTTGTGTTCCAGGAACCAGACGGCATCATACTGTTTGGGTTCTGATGATTTGACTGTGATGATTTGGACTCTGATGATTTGACTGTGATTTGAGATTAATCAGGTCATTATGTGTAAAATTTGAGAATAGGGCTAATTTATCCCAATCTACTTTGGGTTTCAAGAAGTCTGTCTTTGTTTGGGAGCTTAGAATAACATAGCTTGGGTAGTTTAAATGACAAACATTTATTTCTCATAGTCTGAAAGCTGAAAGTCTAAGATCAAGGTGTCTGGTGAGGTCCGACTTCCTGGCTTGCAGATAGTTGACTTCTGATTGTGTCCTTACATGATGCAGAGCAGAGAGTGCTCTGGTCTCTTAATTCTCTTATAAGGGCACTAATCCCACTCATGAGGGCTCCACCCTCATGACCTAATTACCTCTCAAAGGTCCCACCTCCAAACACCACCACATTGGGAATACAGGCTGCAATATATAAATTTTAGGGGAATCCAAACATTCAGTCCATAGCAAACCCTATTGCTTACTGTTATCTGTTTTTAACGTTCAGTGTTAAGCTTGATTTTGATGTTTCTATAGCAAACATTCTAATTCAGTTAAGATACAAACCAGTTGAATAAAGTTCAACAATTTGGGTTGGGTATTCCTCATGTAGCAGCTGTACATGGCCCTGTGAGTGTCAGAGACTCTAAATCTTCTGTTGGTGTTCAATTTCCCCTCTAGTTGTAACAGTGGAAGGAAGGCTTAGCAGGACTAGCTCCATTTTGCTTCTCACCCCCTGTGGTACTATTCTTTAGGGCAAAACCTTTCACTTAGCTCTGCACATAGGCCAGCTAATTATAGGAAGAATTTAGTTTATGGTTCAACTCTAGAAGAAAGATAGATGATAACTATCCTTTTCCCAAAACTAACTCCTGAGGAGATAAAAAAATGTGAACACAAATAACAATGCTATGTTAAAGATTTATAAAAACATCATGACCTGACCTACATCATCCAAAGTTAACTGACCAACAGCAAAGAAGTTTCACAACCTTCTTAGACCCTCACTGACGCCCAGATGTGCACAATTGTCAGTCACCTCTTGCACCCTCCTCCCCTTCCTTCTTCCCTTAACACTAAAAGGAGCCTAAAGTTTATACTAACTTATTATGGTTCTTTGGGACACTAATCTGCCATCTTCTTGGTTTGTGGTTTGCTGGCTTCCAGAATAAAAGTTGCTTTCCTTGCCCCAGTGCCTTTTCTCTTGACTTACTGGCTGTCGTCAGGCGAGTGTCATGAGCTTGGATTTGGTTGCAAATTTGGAAAGCAAGCCAGGAGTGGCTGCTCGTGGGCAACTGGCCCTATTCAGGGGAATTTTCAAGAAAGCCCCTAGCAGCTGCTGGAACCACTTTTTCTGGGGACGCCCTTTGATTCCCAGGGAAGGTGGTAGCTGCCCTAGTATATAGCCATTGGAATGAGGAACTGCCAAACCTCTGCGAATTGATGGACTCAATTTGGAATTTCATAGGATAAGTTGCTCCAGTGTGTACAACCAGGAATTAATTCCCTTCCCCTCTGGGCCTTTTCTGGGAATAAGCACTCTATTCTTGTTTTCGTTTAGAGTCCCCTGTTGGAGAGGGGAATAGTTGGGCTTTTACCTGATTTGAGAACCCGTTCATTTGCATCTGTTTGTCAGTTGCCTTTGTACTTTTGTGTGTTCTGTTTATACTTTAACTTTGTTATCCTGGGGAAAGCTCCATCTATCGCCAAAGAGAGTCTGTTAGGATATATTCTGAACAAATGATCTGATTATAATTGTGAACCTATGACTAAGAAAAGGATGATTTTTTTTATTATAACACAGTTTGGCCACAATATGTTTGGGGTTAGAGGAATTATGGTTGCTGAATGGTCCTTTGAATTATTACACAATTTTACAGTTAGAAAGAACTATTTTGTGAAAGAGCTGGGAAAAGTGATGAGATCACCTACATGCAAGCATTTATATTTTTGCATCAATATGAGAAAAAAAAAAGATGAATGCCATTCCGACGGTGTAAAGGGCTAAAAAGGCTGAGAGGCCACAAAGTAAAACACCCATTTTTCAGGAAGGGCAAATTGACGATAGGGAGGAAGGAATATTAATTCAAACCTTGAACCCAGCCCCTGCTGTGCCAACAGTCCCTTTACCTCAACCATTACTTCCTTTCTTGCCACCGCATCATCAGCACCGTTTGCTCCCGCCCCTATGTTGATGGCCGAGGGACAGAATATGCCCGAAGCCCCAGGGTCTTACCTAAATAAGACTCAAATGAGACACCCCAAGTACTGGCCAAATGGTCTCCCTAAGCTAAGCACTTATTGTAGAAACTCAATGTCATGGCCTTTTCAGAACTACCTTCTTTAGGTTATCTCATTAACAAATGTTTTAACTCCTCAGACAGGGACTGTGGGACCCCTGTTTGTACAATAGTACACCAGCAAAAGATGTTTCCCCAAGGTCTAGGAAAAGTGACAGCTTGCCAACTACCAAAGAACAAGATCAACTCCCTTACACAGACTCCTGGTTCAAAAACCTAACCGCTACGTTACCAAAAAATGCTTCCATAAACCTTCAAACAGGAACAGGTACTGCCTGTGTACTCTCCTAGCTATATTTTTGTCTGTGGGGGTGATAGGAAATCCCTTCGGCCTATGACTGTCTAAACAGCTGGGTGATGGGGACACTTGTTTGTGGGACTTCCTACTGCCCCCTTTTCAGTCCACAGCAGGTCGGAAGTTGCCCATTGGACAAGTACCCTAAAATTATTTACCAGACTGGCTTCTGATCTCCTAGGGAGAGATACTGATGGGGACAAATGTTTCTTCAGCTACTTCCTCTTCCCTTGCTGGGGTGTAGCTGACCATCAACATATACTGGGAAATTTACCTAAGATTTTAAACATTATTGTTAATAAAACTGCTAGTCTACAAAAATCATTAGACTCCCTTGCTAAAGCAGTACTTGATAACCACATTGTCCTAGATATATGCTTGCAAAACAAGGAGGAGTCTATATGGTGGCTAACACCACCAGTTTCATGTGTATTAATTCCCACTCTGAAGTAGGGACCCATATTGAGAAAATTAGCCAACAGGCTACCTGGCTCCAGCAAACCTTGAAACATCAAAGCAAGCTTAGCTGGACACTCTTAGTGACTGCTTTAAGACCTATTTTCTTGGATTCCTAGTGGAATCTGGTCAATCTTGGGGGGCATTCTTAAATTAGGCCTCTCTGTTCTTCTTTTGGTTATAATGATATATGCTAGCAAAACTTATTATATATTCTGTAACCAAGAGCTGTGCTGACTGTAACCCACGAAACAAGAAGGAAGATCCCTATGATCACTGTTCCAAAAAAGGACACTAGGGAATATTTCTTTAGTCAGATCAGATGGCTTCATTCCCCAGCCACCCCTTATCGACCCTGCCCAGCAGGAAGTAGCCAGATAAGAAAAGATGCCCCATTGCCCCAATTCCACAAGATTATTGAATGTACCTTTGACAGTGGGGAAATGATAACAATGGAAGGGAGGCTTAGCCTGATTGGCTCCATTTGCTTCTGACCCCTTGCGGTAACATCCTTTAGGTTAAAAGCTTTTGTTTAGCTCTGATGTGGGCCAGCTAATTATGGAAAAAGTTTAATTTATATTTCAGTTCTAGAAAAAAGATAATAACTGTTCCTTTCCCAAAACTAACTCTTAGTGAGATAAAAAAGAAAGGATGCACACAAATAATAATGCTATGTTAAAGATTTATAAAAACATCGTGACCTGACTTACATCATCCAAGGTTGACTGACCAAGAACTGACCAAGGGTCTGATGCCCAGATGTCTGCAGCCCTCAATCACCTCTTGCAATCCCTCTCCTTTCCCCCCTTCCCTTAACATAAAAAGGAGCTTGAAGTTCATACTAACTTAGGTGGTTCTTTAGAACACTGGTCTGCCATCCTGTCAGTTTGTTGGCTTTCTGAATAAAAGGTGCTTTGCTTGCTCTAACGCCTTGTCTCTCACCTTCTTGGCTATTGTGTAACGAATGGTACAAACTTGGGCTTGGTCACACAGTGTCTAGAAGTGGTCTCAGAAGGAATGATCACATTGCTGAGCTACCAAGACAAATAAAGTACAGGATTAATGAAAGAGAGTGGGGAAGTTGAAATGAAGGCTTCTCAGGAACAAGTTAAAGGAAGATCCATGTGTGAAATCTTACAAACCAACCAAATTTAAAAAGCAGTTGCAAGGGATGAATGACAAAGGACTTTTACAAAAGGTTTTAACTCTGCTTAACAAGGATTTTTGGGGGTAATTTTTCTTTTAATATTATGGGTATGGGTCACAAGCAAAAGAATAGAATGAGAAAAGCTAAAAATCAAGCAGCTAAAATGCAACTATATGTCAGAATAAAAAGTGTATATCCGTAATATAAATAGGTGGTTACCTGAAGGAAGAGTGTAAGAGGGAAATAAATCTTTTATTTTCTTGACTATAAACCTAATCCTAATCTGACTCCCTCCTAAATAGACTTTAACCTGTCTCACAGAAACACTGATTTTGCTCAACATAATCATAATCCAATCTAGTGTTTTTAGCATTAAGATTAAATGATTAATTTAAACATAAGAAAGTAATTGAACTTAAACATGAATGTACTTTAAGCAGTAGCTTATATTCTATGATTAATATGAGTTTTCTTCAAAAAATACATTTTGCGGCCAAATAATTTCATGACATTGGGCTAACCTAAAGTTAAACTTGCCTGTCCCACCACTCAGATATCTCAGAGGTGTCAGTGACTCACACACTAATACTTTCTAAGGGCCATGGAGCAGGCAGCATCTCCCAAACATTTTTCTATTTCTACCTCCACTTTTCAAAGAGCTTGCTAAGGAGCATAATCTATGAAATATTGGTTAATGATGACTTTCTCAAAAAACAAATATAACATTCTTCAAGCAGGAAAAATCAACCAAGTTTAACAACTGTGTCATTCACCGGTTATCTAACATTTCTCCTCTTTTTTTTTTTTTTTTGATCTATTTGTTTTCCTTTCATCTCTTTAGATAAATACAGACATCTCTGCCAGTTTACGCAAATGGGTAAAGAAGCTCCCTCTACCCTGCCTCTTCTTGGAAAGACACATAGAGGAGACAAAAGGAAAAAGATTGCGGTATGTTTTCCTTTCTTGCACCAGCATTCGTTAAAAATACATCAGAAATAAGGAAACATAAAAATCAGTACCTTGAATTTGAAATTAGTGGTTGAATTTCTAGGAAGAGTAGGTTAAAGATGTAAGTATTAGTTTAATCTCAGAAATAATACACACCGGTGATTTCTGGGCACAATTGGTCTAAGATATTTCCTGATGGCAGCTTGTGAGTACAGATAAACACAGCAGTTGTGCACCATCTCTGGAGTACTGAAACCCAAACTAATACATTTCACTAAACTCTGCTGAACTAGAAATATATTCTACAGAAAATTTTCTAACCTACAAATAAATTACATTTTATTATACCAAAAAGTGTTTTAGATGCCCAAGCCTTGAATGAATGGTTATGTATAGTTCAGGGTAGAAGATCTTCTGCATCAAGAACACATACAAAAGAGGGCGTGGGGTCATGTCGGAGGATGAGTGGTGTTTCCTCCCCCCTCTTAGCTGTGTGACCTTGGGCAAAGCACTAGAAGTCTGTTGAGTCTGTTTGTTTGTTTGTAAAATGGGAAGATAACCCCTGCCTTAATTATCCACAGGTATGTATTGATAATCAAAAGATAAAATTTATAACATCATAAATTATAAAGTACTATATGCATGTTATTTAATAGTTGCCAATAGGATATAAGCTTGTGCATCTCTCTTCTGCACCCCCCCTCTCCGGTGTGTCTGTATGTATAGATCTATACAGATACCTACACATACACATGCAAATATTTGTCCACCTGTAAACTATCATCTATTTATCATCTGTGTATCTTCATCATCACCGTCATCCGTCATCTATTTCTCCATTATTTTCTATCATGTGTCTACTACCTATCACCTATTTATCTATGTGCCTACCTATCTTCTATCTATCTATCTCTTAAGTTGTCCTTTTTTGTTATGCTTTTATGTACCTACAACTGTATTAGTCACTCTTTTCCAGGTTTGGGAGATGACTATAAACACGTAGGTTATTTTATTCATTCTCTTAATATTCTGAAGCTTCCCCAACACTGTGTTAAAAGTTATGGTGAAAAGCTGAAGAGAATAATTTATTTGCATCAATTTTCCCAGAGCCCCATTGGATAATCAAATCTGCATTTATTTTCTTCTTTGTTATATAAAATATAAATCATGCCAGAGAGGAGAAAGGCATAATTGGATTATTTAGGGCTTATATTTTATAATGTCACCTAATTTTATAATAAAACAGGTACTATTATGGCAATGGAAAATAAAACATCGAATGAAGTTGCTTAGGATGCAGAGCAGTGTGGTTGGTGTGTATTTTGCCCTGCTCAGTACTGCTGATGACAGTTGAATGCTTTACTAATGTGCACAGCAATGTGGCATTTGTTTTGAAGTAATCTGGAAGAACAGGGCCCAATTTTGCTGCTCTGAAGGATCAATGATTCTTCTTACAGTCAAATACATAAACATAAGGCCTGGAAGCTCTGAGCTCACTTGTACAAACGTGTCACACTGTAATTGCTGGACTTTGGCATGACGGTCACAGCCCACTGTGTTGATTGGCCCAGAGCTGTGTGAAGTCAAATGTGAAGGTCTCTTGCACGCGTGGGAAGTAAACTCACCTTGCAAAAGAGGAGGGCAGCCCCTCAAGACCTGGGAGTCCCTCTGTGGTTACCAATCTTCCAGGCTGGCTGGGTGGCAGCTGGCTTGCCTGCCTCTCTTCCCTCTACAGGTAGTGCCTAAATATCTACTATCGTAGCATATTCTGTTGCAGGAATTAGAGATACATTGTTGAACCAGGCAGATGCTGCCTTTGTCTTCATAAATCTTATATTCTAATAGAGATGGGAGTTATAAAGATCACACTCCAAGTTATTATAAATGCCAAGAAGGAAACTAACAGGCTTAGAGAATAAATAAAAAGGAGTGGCTCCTTAGATAGGATGATCAGAGAGAGCCTCTCTGAGAATGTGAGACTGAAGTTAAGACATAAAAGTAGGTCCTAGATTAAACATCAGAGCATGTAGAGGTTTTAGCTAGAAGAAAGTGGCTGAACATTGCAAGTGAAAGAAATGGCATGTGCAAAGGCCCTGAGGTGGGAAAGGGGTGGGCGTTTTGGAGTGTAATGGTGAGGGTCTTGTCCATGTAGTACAGATGCTGCTTTTCACTTGAGGTAGACCCATGCTTCATGAGCAGTGAGGAAAGCAAGGGGGAGGAAAATCTGAAGGTATTTTCACCTTGTTCTTGCTCTCATGATAAACTGGCATGGATGTGTTTCAATATTTCCACAATTGGCGTGGTTGTACCAGATCAAACTGGACAAGTCTTAGCCCTGAGAACTGGTATTTTCCTGAGCATAATTTGGAAACATACTCTGTGTAACAGCATACAGACAGAAAAGAGAAAGCATTTTGAGAAAAAAGAAACAATCTTATTTATTGTAGAGGAGAGTTTGGGATGATGCCTGATTTCAGGTAAGGCTTCTTGTGGATTCTGGGCAGATTGTGGATAGCTCTGAATATCAAGTGTGGTGTTTTTGTTTTGTTTTTAATTTTTAATTATTATGGGTCCATATAGTATATGTTTATAGGGTACATGTGATATTTTAATAATAGGTATATAATGTGTATTGATCAAATCAGGGTAATTTGGGTATTTATTGCCTGAGGAATTTATCGTGTTAGGAACATTCCAGTTCCACTCTTTTAGTTATTTTAAAGTATACCCTAACTTATTGTTGATTATAGTCACTTTGTTTTGCTATCAAATATTATTCATTCTATCTAACTATATTTTGCACCCGTTAAACATCCCCACTTTCTCTCCCCTCACTTCCCAGCCTCTGGTAACCATCATTCTACTGTCTGTCTCCATGAGATCAATTGTTTTAATATTCAGCTCTCATATATGAGTGAGGATATGTGAGATTTGGCTCTCTGTGCTTATTTTGCTTAAGATAATGTGCTCCAGTTCTATCCATGTTGTTGCAAATGGCAGGGTTTCATTCTTTCTAATGGCTACCTGATATTCCATTGTGTATATATACCACAATCGTAGCACTATTGTGATAGACACTTGGGTTGATTCCAAATCTTGGCTACTGTGAACAGTGCTGCAGTAAACATGGGAGTGCAGATATCTTTTTGATACATTGATTTCCCTTCTTTTGGATTATATGCCTAGCAATGCAGGCATATAATTGAACCAGGCAGATGGTTCAATCATATGGTAGTTCTATTTTTAGTTTTTTGAGGAACTTTCATACTGTTCTCCATAGTGGTTGCATTAGTTTACGTTCCCACCAGCAGTGTACAAGGGTTCCCCTCACCAGTGTTCGTTATTACCTGTCTTTTTGATAAAAGCCGTTTTAACTAGGGTGAGATGAAATCACAATGCAGTTTTGACTTCAAATGATGGCTACAGATGTTGAGTATGTTTTCTTATACCTATTGGCCATTTGTATGTCTTCTTTTGGAAAATGTCTATTCAGATCCTTTGCAAATTTTTAAATTGGATTATTTGATTTTTTTCCTATTGAATTGTCGGAGCTCCTTATAAATTCTAGTTATTAATCCCTTATCAGATGGGTAGTTCGCAAATATTTTCTCCTATTGTGGGTTGTCTCTTTCCTTTTTTGATTGTTTCCTTTGCTGGACAGAAGCTTTTTAGCTTGATTTGATCCCAATTTTCCCAGCACCATTTATTGAAGAGACTGTGCTTTCCTCAGTGTATATTCTTGGAAACTTTGTCCAAGATAAGTTTACTACAGACATGTGGATTTATTTCTGGGTTCTCTGCTCTGTCCCATTGGTCTGTGTGTCTGTTTTTTTGCCAGTACCATTTTGTTTTGGTAACCACAGCTCTGTAGTATAATTTGAAGTCAGACATGTGATTACTCTAGTCTTATTCTTTTTGCTCAGGATGGCTTTGGCTATTCTGGGTCTTTTGTAGTTCTATATAAATTTTAGGATTATTTTTTCTATATCCATAAAGCATGTCATTGGTATTTTGATGAGGATTTCATTGAATCTGTGCATTGCTTTTGGTAGTATAGACATTTTAACAATATTGATTCTTCCAATCCATAAGGATGGAATATCTTTCCATTTTTTTGTGTGTCTTCAATTTCTTGCATCACTGTTTTATAGTTTTCATTATAGATACCTTTCACTCCTTTGGTTAAGTTTATTCCTAGGTATTTTATTTTATTTGTAGCTATTATAAATGGGATTACTTTATTGGTTTCTTTTTCAGATTGTTTACTGTTGGCATATAGAAATGCTACTGATTTTTGTGTGTTGAGTTTGTATCCTGAAACTTTACTGTATTTGTTTATCAGTTATAATAGTTTTTTATAGAGTCTTTAGGTTTCTCTAGATATAAGATTATACCATCTGCAATCAATGATAATTTGACTTCTTCCTTTCCAATTTTGATGCCCTTTATCTCTTTCTCTTGTCTGGCTTTTCTAGCTAGAACTTCCAGTACTGTGTTGAATGACAGTGGTGAAAGTGGGCATCCTTCTCTTGTTCCAGATCTTAATGGAAAGGGCTTCCATTTTTCCCATTAAGTATGATACTAGCCGTGGGTCTGCCATATATGGCTTCTGTTGTATTGAGGTAATTTCCTTCTTATCCAGGTTTTTGATTTTTTTAATCAGAAATGGATGTTGAATTTTATCAAATGCTTTTTCAGCATCAGTTGAAATGATGTTTTTTGTCCTTTGTTCTATTGATATTAGAATATTATATACTGTTCTATTGATATTATATATATTGATATATATACATTAATTAATTTGCATATGTTGAAACGTCCATGTATCACTGGGGTGAATCTGACTTGAACATGATGAATAATCTTTTTAATGTGTTGCCAAATTCGGTTTGCTGGTATTTTGTTGAGGACTTTTGCGCTACGTTCATCCGACATACTGACCTATAGTTTTTGTTGTTGTATGTCTTGTCTGGTTTTGGTATCAGAATAATACACGCTTTACAGAATGAGTTAAGCAGTATTCCCTCCTCCTCAGTTTTTGAAATTATTTAAGTAGGATTGGTATTAATTCTTCTTTGAATGCTGTTTGGAATTCAGCAGTTGAAGCCATCAAATCCTGGGCTTTTCTTTGATGGAAGACTTTTTTTTACTGCCTCTATCTCATTATGTATTATTGATTTATTCAGGTTTTGGATTTCTTCCTGATTTAATCTTGGTAGGTTGTATGTGTCGAGGAATTTATCCATTTCTTCTAGGTTTTTCAATTTATTGGCATATAATTGCTCATAGTAGTGTCTAATGATCCTTTGAATTTCTGCAGTATTAGATATAATGCCTCTTTTTTCTTCTCTGATTTTATTTATTTGGGTTTTCTTTCTCTTTTTTTCTTACTCTGGATAAAGATGTGTCAATTTTGTTTATCTTTTCAGAAAAACCAACTTTTTGTTTTGTTAATATTTTGTACTTTTTTGTTTCAATTTTATTTATTTCTGCTCTGATATTTATTATTATCTTGGGTTTAGTTTGCTCCTGTTTTTCTAGTTCTTTAGGATGCATCATTGGGTTTTTTTATTTGAACCTTTTCTGTTTTTTCATTGTAGGCTTGTATTGCTATAAACTTTCCTCTTAGTACAGCTTTTCTGTATCCCATAGGTTTTGATATGTTGTGTTTTTATTTTCATTTGTTTCAAGAAATTTTTAAATTTTCTTCTTAAGCTCTTCATTTGACCCACTAATCATTCTGGAGCATATTGTTTAATGTCCATGTGTTTGCACAGTTTCCATTGTTGCTGTTGTTACTGATTTCTAACCAATTATTTTAAATATATGACAGCTTAACTCACTTACAAACAAATAAATAAAAATAAATGTAAAAGAAATTCTATACTTTAACTTTATTCCCTCATGCTTTTTAACTTTCTGTTGTTTCTATCCATATCTTTTTATACTATCTATCTCTCAAGATGTTGTTGCAGTTATTATAATAGTTTTAGTAGGTTTTTCTTTTAGTTTTCCTACTCAAGATGTAAGTGATTTATATACTGCAATTACAGCAATGGAGTATTCTGTATTTATGTACTTATTGTTACGAGTGTGTTTTATAGCTTTAGGTGATTTGTTTTTGTTCATTAATGTCCTTTTCTTTCATATTGAAGAACTCCTTTTGGCATTTCTTATAGGACAGGTCTGGTGTTGATGCATTCCCTCAGCTTTTTTTTTGTCTGGGAAAGTCTTTATTTCTCCTTCATGTTTGAAGGATATATTTGCAGGATTTAATATTGTAGGGTTGAGGTTTTTTCCTTAAGCACTTTCTGTCATGCCATTCTCTCCTGCTCTTTTCCACTGAGAAGTCTGCTGCTAGATGTATTGGAGCTCCTTTATGTGTTACTTTTTTCTTTTTTCTTGCTTCCCTTCAGGACTTTTCTTTATCCATGACCTTTGGGAGCTTGATTATTAAATACCTTAAGATAGCCTTGTTAGGGTTAAATTTGCTTGGTATTCTATGACCTTCTTGTATGGAATATTGATATCTTTCTCTAGGTTTGAAAAGTTCTCTGTTATTATTTCTTTGAATAAACTTTCTACTCCAATTTCTCTCTTTAATTCCTCTTTAAGGCCAGTAACTCTTAGACCAATAACCCTTTTGAAGCTCTTTTCTAGATCTTATAGGAGTGTTTCGTTCTTTTTTTATTCTTTTAAAAATTTTTCTCTTCTGACATTGTATTTTAAAATAGCCTGTCTTTGAGCTTACTAATTATTTCTTCTGCTTGATCAACTGTGCTATTGAGAGACTCCGATGCATTTTTCAGTTTGTCAATTGAATTTTTCAGCTCCAGAATTTCTGTTTGATTGTTTTTTTAAATTTCTCTGATAGGCTTCTGAAATCCTTCTCTGTGTAGTCTTGAAGTTCACTGAGCTTCTTTAGGATAGCTGTTTTGAATTCTTTTTCTGAAAGGTCAAATATCTCCATCACTCTGGGATTGGTCACTTGTGCCTTATTTAGTTTGTTTTTTGAGGTCACATTTTCCTGGATATTCTTGATGTTTATGTATGTTCGTTGGTATCTGGGCATTGAAGAGTTAGGTACTTATTTTAAACTTTGCTGTTTGAACCTATTTGAATCCATCCTTCTTAAGAAGGCTTTCTGGATATTCAAAGGGAATTGAGTGTTATGATCTGAGTCTTTGGTCACTGTAGCCATATCAGCACAGGGGGTGCCCAAAGCCCAGTAATGCTGTGACTCTTGCAGACTCCTGGTGGTGGTGGACTTGGGTAAGACACAGGGAATTCCCTGGATTACCAGGCAAAGTCTTTCACTCTGTTCCCTCACTGTTTGTGCTGGGCTGCTGGATTTGGGGGAGCAGCAATGTGGGTACTCCCTTGTGGCCGTCAGCACCAGGTCACACCTGAACCCAGCCCAGTCTCACCCAAAGCCTATGGCGTTTGCTGCCTGGCTACCTCTGATGTTTATTCAAAGCCCAAGGGCTCTTCAGTCGGCAGGTGGTGGATACTGCCATAATTGGGTCCTTCCCATCAGGGAAGCATGTTTCCTTCTGGACCAGGGTGGATCTAAAAATGCCATCCAGGAACTAAGTCCTGGAATTAGGGACTTCAGAAGTCCGCTTGGTACTTTATTTCACTGTGACTGAGCTGGTATGCAAGTTGAAAAACAAAGTCCTCTGAACTCTTGCCTTTCCTTTTCCCAAGTGGAAGAAGACTCTCCCTGGACTGCCTGGAATTGAGGGAGGAGGGGTGACATAGGCACTGGCTTGGCCACAACTGCTGGTGTCTCACTGGGTCACGTGAACCACAAGTCTCCTGGCTCTGAGCTAGCACAGCCATAGGAATTGCCCAAGGACTGCAGCCTTTGTTGCCTGACAGTCTTATCAATTTATTTCAGGCCGCAGACTGCTCTTTGTCAGCCAGAGGTGGAGCTAGTTAGGGCTCAGTTTCCAGGCAGAGGATTTCCCCATGACCAGGTTGATCTAAAGGCTTCCTTCATGGGCACTAGCAGTATTCTGCCCTGTGCTGTGTTGCCCTATGACAGGGTGATCCTGAGTTCTAATGCAAAGTCCCACAATCACTTCACTCTCCCTCCCCCAGGCACACAGATTCTCTTGCCACTTAGCTCACTGGCATGACGCTGCCAGGGGATGTGGGAGAAGTGGTGTAGGCAACGCACAACTGTCTTTTCTGCCCTCTTGATACAGTGATACAGTGTTCAGTGATACACTGATACAACAGTGATACACTGTTCCTTGATACAGTGTTAAAACCAGGTACTGTGATGACTCACCTGATCTTTGGTTCTCCTGAAGGTGCTTCGTCATGTGGATAGTTATTGAATTTGGCATTTGCAGGGAGGGATAATCGCTGGAGGTTTCTATTTGGCCATCTTGCTCCACCCCATCTCTCAAGTGTATTTGTTATCCACTATGGTGTTGTCACTAGCAACGTGACCTTACTTGCAGAGACAGATTTCAAGAACTTCCTTTGTCCTGGCTGCCTCCTCCCCTTGCCTGGAAACTCTCCCACCTCTCCACTATCTGGGACATGCTTGGCCTTGTAGAGGGCCTCTAAAACCTTGATGGCATCCATTCTGATTAGTTGTGTTTATTCATTATTGGTTATAAAATACTTTAAATTTCACCTGTATTAGTTCCATAGAAGTATTATTAAAAAATTCTGAATTCAAATAGGTTGGAGATGTAAGAGAGACATAAGGTTCAGTGTCTCCCAACATGCTTGAGAGCCTCTGTCCCCCCAAGTAGCAGCTTAGGGGCCCAGAGATCCTCCCAGTACACTTTGAGAAACACTCCTGATACACTTCGGTGGCCTGATTTATCTTCTTGTGTTAAATTCCTCCCCTGTCTAAGCCTTCTCCACCCTGCTGCCTTGGCTCTCTTTCTAAAACACAACCATGATTAAGTTCTCTCTCTGCTTATAAACTGGGTAATTTTTCATGCCTGCAGAAAACAGACCAAACTTTTTATCAGAGCTTTCGAGACTCTTTGCAAACTGTCACCCACCCACCTATTAATCACCTGTCATTCTCAACCCTTCCCATAAGGCCTTTGTGGCCTAGACACAAAGGACTACTTTGAACATAGAAAAGATTTCATGACTCTTTACCTCCTCTTTATTGCCTTGCCATGGGCTCCTGATCCTGTAGAGCCCAGCACGGATATCATTCTCAATCTCCTTGCTCCCAGGGAGTCTCTCCTCCCTGCTCTCAGCTCTCATGGCAGTTTGTTTACCTTTAGAGTATTTGTCCCAGGCCCAATTGTATCATTGTTGGCCACATCCATCTTCTCCACCAGACAGTGATTTCTGGAACTACATCCTGTTCATTTCCTAGTTTCCCAGCCTGCTCCTCCCCTACTCCCTAGGGCATGGCTGTATACCTTGCACCCAAGTGTGCTGCCGTTTCCTCAACCTGAGCTAACTGGAAAAAGTAGGTGATGCTACTGAAAGGGCACTCAATCAGAAGATCTGGTCTTCAAGACACCCACTGACTCTGAATAGTTATGTGACTTTGGGCACATTGTGTAAGGCCAGGGGCTCTGTTTCCCCAAAGGGCGAATGAAGTGTCTGGCTCAAGTCCAGTTTCTCTACAGAATCTTAAACTCATGCCTGACCTTGTATGTCTAAAAATCCATTTTAATTGTGTTTTGAATTTGTATCATTAGGCCCATCTGACATGCCCTGTAAATGTAAATCTACTTTCCGTTGACTGTCAATGAATTCTCTACCTACAAGGACTAGTAGTCCTCTTTAGCCTAAGGTTTCTGGCCACTTTGGGTCAATATCAAAGATGCTCTAGGAGGAAGCCCTTTCTATAGATAAACTGTCAGCAGCACACTGGAAAAATCAGTGCACAGAGGGGGAGTGACAGCTAGACAGGTGTGGAAGGAGCAGGGGTCCCTTCTCCCACTGCCTTGATTCAAGCATCATTACCTTTTACCTGGAGCACCTCAACAACCTGGCTACCTACA
>CAUYSK010068684.1:0-65256 GCA_963575035.1 Avahi laniger | reverse complement strand
CCTGGTGCCATTATCAGCTTCACCATACTATTTTATTTATAAATATTTCAGTATTTTGGAATTCTTAAAATATTAACCAAAATACTACTTATCATATCTAAAAAAAAAGAACAAAAATTCATCGAATATCCCGTCATTGTCCATATTATGCGAGTTGTCTCATAATTTAAAAAAATCTTTGTGTGATCATTTTTCAAATAAGCACCACATACTATAGTTGGTTGATATGTCTCATAGTATTTCTCTTTTTATTTTTTATTATTATTATTTTTTTTGAGACAGAGTCTTGCTCTGTTGCCTGGACTAGAGTGCCATGGCGTCAGCCTGGCTCACAACAACCTCAAACTCCTGGGCTCAAGCGATCCTCCTGCCTCAGCCTCCCAAGTAGCTGGGACTATAGCCATTTGCCACTACAGTGGGCTCATTTTTAAAAATTTTTTGGTGGAGATGGAATCTTTCTGTGTTGCTTAGCTTGGTCTCAAACTCCTGGCCTCAAGTAATCCTCCTGCCTTGGCCTCTCAAAGTGCTAGGATTACAGGTGTGAGCCACTGTGTTTGGCCCTCTGTTAAGTTTCATTTGTAATTATATAAAATATTGGCTTTGATAGTCAAATCTAAAAAAAAGCAAAGTCCATACAAAGAAGTCGACCTTCTATACTTGTTCTTTTGTCTATTTTAGCCATAGTATAAAAAGTTATGGTTTATCATCACATTTAAAAAATGTAAGCAAATATTTCCATATTCCCACTTTTTCTTAGATAACCAGTAGCATAACTTTACATACTTTTTTCTAACCTTGTTTTTTTCAACATTCTGGATATCACTTCATAATAGTATCTAGAGATAGTCCTTCTTCATTTTTTTTACATAGTACTCCATTGTGTAGGTTGTACCATAGTTTATTCAGCCTATTGATAGGCATTTGGGTAGTTTCCAAATACGTTACAAAGAGGATTACAAAGAATAGCCTTGTGTATGCTTCTTTTTTTACTTTTGCCAGCTACTGTTAATATTTACATTTTTTTTATTCCATGTTAAGAAAAATGATGGTTACTTATCCTTAACTTTTATTATATATTATACATGATTTTGGATAGTATATTTAATACTGCAAAATACTTTTTAATTACAATTTTGGTTAAATATAAAAAATAGTGAGCTATATCATAATCTAGATCCATAATAATCTTACTCTTCCTTTAAAAACGATAGCTGAGCAAGACTCTGTCTCTAATATGATAAAATAAAATAAAAATGATAGCTGAGGTGATCATTTGCATAAATGATTTTTTCCTTCAAAGTGAATATGAACTTGAAAAATTATAACAATGAGGTGATATTTACAAATTATAGCATTTTTTAAAATAAAAAATTAATTTTTTTATAACAAAAAAGACAGTATTTGGTTACCATGGTGGATTCTTGTAACAGTAGCTGCACTTAGAACAGTGCTTAGGGAAACAAAGTCAAACCTTCCTAAAGAGGTTGTGGCAGTGGCTTTTTTTTTTTTTTTAATAATCCCATTGGCAGGTCAAGATATGAGTTTAGAAGGAACTCCTAGCCTCACTCTTCCGGCCGTGGAAAAAGATGGTAGATTCTAAATGCTGACCTGATGATTTCACACTGTGACATCTCACATTCCAGTCATCTTTTATATATTATTAACAACAAAAAGGGGAAAAATTGCGTTGGCTTTCAGGGGAAATGGAAAATAATGAGATCACATCTATATAAGTTCTCCATAGAGGTCAGACTGAGGTTGTAAAATTGTGGTGCATTAAATCGGGCATTGACGTTTCATTGAAACCGAAGCTATGTCTAAAGAGCTGATGGCCTGCTTTCTAGATCCTTACATACCTGCTTCTCAAATTCAGTTGGTTTTAAAAAATTGCCCTTTGAGGTTGGAATCAGGGAAATAAAGCTGAGAACAGAACAAGCCATTATAGAAAAAGTTATTAACAGATACTTGGAAGCTGATACTCATTATAATCTTAAATCCTCTGAGGCTGAAGTTTGATCCACAATAGCAAGGGATGATTACTTTAGTGATTGTATCCTGGTTATTTCCCAGAAGGTGATAAATTTGTAATCACTTCCTTCCTACAGTGTGCTCTGTTGGTCTTTAAAACAAACTAGAGCTCTAAATTGCAGTGCCATTGATAATTTAACTCTGACAGCCATGTTTTGTTTGTATGCCTGGTTCCTGATGTTCTATAAAACTCTACATTGTCATTTCAGGTATGTTTACTCCGAAGATGCTTATAAATTATTTTGCTTTGGACGTACCTTAAAATATAAAGTCTCCTGTGAACAACTCTTTGGTTCTTTTCTCCTTGGCTGCTAAGATAAATTCAGGTTGATGATTTTCTTCTAGGACATGTGGTATGATCAAGACATTGCAAATTCAAGTCTCTGATTTTTCCTACAGATTGCATATTTCTTTATTTTAATTTTTTTTAATTCCAAAAAAAATTTTTTTTAGAGATGAGATCTTGCTATGTTGCCCAGGTTGGAGTGCAATGGTTGTTCACAGGCACGATCATAGCACACTGAAGTCTTGAACTTCTGGGCTCAAACCATCCTCTCGAATAGCTGGAACTCTAGGCATGTGCCACCATGCCCGGCTCAGATCGCCCGTTTCTGATCTGAGTAAACATCTTGTATTTCCCGCATATCTCCGCTTATGAATGTAAAGAGCTGGATATTAATTTCGGATTCGTTGAAGTAAAGTTCTGCTCACATGAGACTGACAATACATGACAAGGCAGGTTAGAATTCTATAACTTTGTGCTTGCAATGTGACATTAATTGAAACTCGAATCGGCCTCATGCATCATCACGGCAAGGTGCAGGTTGTACGGCCGCATTTACAAGGTATTCGCCCCCTCTCTGTGCCCCTGCCTCCCTTTTGAATCCTCTTGGCCTGAGCTGCCAGGGGGCGCTATGGGCTGAGCCTGGACATTGCAGCCGATTGCAGGTACTGCAGGACCCAGGTTGCAATGGACGGTCCCTCGGGCCTTCCTCTTTCCCTCCCTCCTCCTCCTCCAACTCTCTGCCCTCTCTGTATCCAGTATCCTTGCTCTCCACATACCTGCTTCATTCTTCTTTTCCTTCAGCAGATTTTTCTGCTTCTTGACTTACAGACCTTAGTTCTAGCCCCTTTCATGCACTGAAACTAGCAACTTTCAGTCTTTGCACCAAAGTCTCAGAGATTCTCATTGGCTCAGATGCTGTCCATGTCTGGTCCAAAGAGGAGTGTCCAGGACATGATGCCGTAGAACAAATGTGTCTGCCACGGACCACCCACCGTTTGGGGATAAATCGTTCTCAGAGATGAGAGTTGTAGTTAGTTGGGCAGATGTCCCAAAAACTATAGACACTGGTGGTGGCAGTGACTTACTCCCTCATTCATTTGGCAAATACTTATTGAGCCCTGACTGTGTGCCTGGTTCTGTCCTAGGTTCTGGGGATGTAGCAGTGAGCGTCAGTCTTTATTCTTACGGACTTATCGGGAGAGACAGAAAATAAACAAAGAACCAGTTAAATATCCAGTAGATGAGATGGTGACACATGCTATGGAGAAGATACAGGGGAGACGTGATGATGCTTGGCCCAGGGCAGCAGCAGCGGAGGTGGTTGGGTTCTAGAGCTGTTTCGGAGGTAGAATTGCCGGCGTTTGAAGGCAGAGTTGACAGATCGTACGGTCTGACAGAACAGAGTCCAGGGTGGGATGAATGCACGAGGCTTGGCTGGGAGGATGGAGTCGCCATTTGTTTGGGTGGGGAAGATCGGAAGGAGCGGGTTTTAGGGGAGGTGATCACCTTTCATTTTGGACATGCTGCAGTTCCAACTGCCCGTGAGACATCCACTTGGAAGATGAATCTTCAGTCAATTCAATGGCGTTACAATTGGGATTGTGCTAGAATGTTCTCCCTTCCTTCTTCACCTGGCTAACATCTCTTCAGCCTTCCGTCCCCAGCCTCAGGGCCATTTTCAAGGGGAACCTTCCTTGATCCCTGTATCCGTGCCTGGATTGGTTCTTCCTCTTATATGTGTGCACAGCAGCGGATCCTTCCTCCATACTACTCTCTGTCCTTGCAATTCATCAGTCATTTGTGTGGTTGTTGCTTTAATGTCCTGTGAATCCACAGAAGCAGAGAACACAAGAAGGTCTGTTGGAATGAAGCGAGGTTTTGCTCAGATGAAACCGACAGGGAACAGATAAAGAGGCACAATTTGATCCTGCTGTTTTATGTCTGCTATGTGCATATTTTCTAGGAAAATAACCTAGATCAGCCCGTGCGCCCCACAAAGACAGGAGGCTCTGTTCTGTTCACTGTAGCCCCAGAATCCAGCAGACAGCCTGACACACACTAGGCACAAAATAAGTATTTGTGGTGTGTTGAATCTGTTTTCAGTATCAAGAGAGCTGTGTATATTCAACGAACAGCTTTCCGATGCTTAAAAAGTATGGAGGAATGTTCTGGGCTTTGCGTGGTGTTCCGCTGTACTGTCATCCAGTTTGTGTCATACGGGGCCCTGTTCACGGCGTGCTGCGTGCACGTTAAGAGCCTCACGCTCTGCTGACTGAGCTAGCTGGGCAGATGTAGGATGCGCGTTTTTAGGCTTTGAGATCCCTGTACCCACATGCCCTAGAAGATCTAATTCAGATTTGCAGTGCTCAATTTCAGAAAGATTTTAGTTTTTGAACCTTCTGTTTCTGATTTAAAAAATACCGCAATACCAAAAAAAAAAAACAAAACAAAAACCCAAAACCCCAAACAAACATAACAACAAAAACCCCATATAACACCGTATTAACGGGGATTATTTTTTCTTGGTGCTTTAAAACTTGTTTCCCTTTGTAATTTCTCTCCTTTTTTTTTTTTTTAAGCCCAGCCTCCTTCTGTCCTGCCAGCCTCTCCCCTCTGTCGCGGCCTGAAGCTGTTTGCAGGTTGCGCCAGCGTTGCGCCGTTCACTGACAGCCACACAGAGGGCCCAGCTCCCACCCGCAGCTCTGCTGACGGATGTGTCTCCAGGAGAAGCTAGTGTGTCTTCAAACCCACGGTCCTATCTGATTTCTTTAAAGTGATTACATCCTGCTTAGGGGAGCTATAAATTCGACTCGGAGATGGTTAGCTTTTATGGAAACAAAACTTTAACGGCACCCTAGAGCCGTGTCTAGAATAATAATTCTTGCCGGTGATCTCTGGTGGAAATCTTCCCCTTGGTGACCAAGCAACACCACGGTGAACAGCAGCCCCCAACCTCGCGCTTAAAAATGCTCCCGGATGGCAGGCCTGCCCGTGAACAGGACTTTCCATCTATGGGCTCCCTGTTGCTTAATATTAAATAGAACAGCTGCTGCCATCCTGTGGGCAGAACGTTTCAGTGGTTAGAGGTTTATTCCACAAGCTAAATGCTCCACTCTGGAGAAATTCCGTTGTTTCCTTTGGAATATTTCTTTCTCTTTTGTTTCCTCGTGCCTCCCCCTGCCGAGCATGTTTTTTGTCTTTAAGGTGTTTTTTTTTTCTTTTTTCATTTTTCTAAAAGTAAAATTTATTTTTTATTTTTTAGAGACAGGGTCTCTCTCTGTTGCCTAGGCTGGAGTGCAGTGGTGTGATCATAGCTCACTGTAACCTTGAACTCCTGCGTTCCAGTGATCCTCCCGCCTCAGCCTCCTGGGTAGCTGGGACTACAAGTGCGTGCTACCATGCCTGGCTAGTTTGTTAATTTTTAAAAATTTTTTGTAGAGACACAGTCTCACTGTGTTGCCCAGGCTGGTCTTGAACTCCTGGCCTTAAGCGATCCTTCCTCCTTGGCCTCCCAAACTTCTGGGATTATAGGCGTCAGCTGCTGCACCTGGCCTCATCTTGCTTTATACTTACTCTTTCTTGGGGAGCGCATCTGTTCTCATTCTGATCTTACTACCAGTGAGCTGATGTTGGTTTTGAGCTCCGGTTTAGTCTTTTGAATTGTGTATTTCACATTTCTTCTTGACTGATATATCTCTTCAAACTCAAGCATGCCCAACAGGACCTGTTGTTTTCTCCTTCAAACCAAAAGTCCCCTTTTCCTTTCCTGTCCCCGCTGGCCGCACATTTAGTCTCTGGCCCTGCAGGTTGGGATCCTCACGGTGTCCCTCCATTCACTTTTCTCCTCTCTGCGCCATGCCTTGCCATTTGCCAAGTCGTGTTGGTTTTTCCTTTCTAATGTGTTTCTGGTCTTAGGGGAAGGAAGGAAACTAGCATTTATTGTCTCTGTTGTGCTGCATTTTGGGCCAGGGAAGGCAGCTTATCACATCCCCAGATCTTGAGAGGAAGGTAGAGTCATCCTCGGGCACTCTGAGAGCTCAGGGCACCTGCCCAGAACTGCCCAGGTGAGCAGCGGTGGAGACAGGATTCTAGCCCGACTCCGGAGGTTCGGGCCGTCCTCACCCGTAAGAGCACGCGCTGGGCTGCTCTGAGCGTTTCTCATGTCCCTCTCCTGCTCGGAAACTTCAGTGGCCCCTGTTTTGTACTAGAGGCATGGCATTTTCATTTTAAAGACGAAGACACTGACTCCCAGAAGTGAGAAGGTGGACCCCAGGGACGTGCCCGGCAAGTGGTTGGCTGAGGTTTGAACTTGGGGATTTCTGACTCCAAGTCTACCATGCCGCGCTTCCTCTCACTCGGCCTCTGAGATTCCCCTGCCCAGTTCTAAAGGCCCCACTGTTCTTCTCGCTCTGTCCGTCTCTCCCCATTTCCCACCACTTCCCAGCCCCCTTCTCCCTCTGGCCTCTTGGTTACCTTTGTGTTTCCCCAGCTTACCAGGCCACCTTCCTTTCCCACCTGTACCCGCCTAAGTCCTTCGCCTGTTTCCAGCCTCGGAAACCTTCTTCCTTAGTTTTCCTGGATCTCCTTGAATTCCACAGCACATAATTAATTGCACACTTAATTATAGATTTTGTCTCCTACTGTTTGTTGCCGTCTCCTACGTCAGAACCTGTTCTCCTCCAAGGACCACGCCTTTTTGATTCCTTTCCTCCTCACGCCCCACCTTGTTGGAGGCAGGGGGCTTACAACGAGCACCTGGGAGGGAACCAAGTCTCGGGTTGGTTTTATCCGTCACGGGGCTTTGTAAGTACTTGTCGGGCAGTTGGGACCTTCGCTGGTGACGAGAGTGTCCAGGGGCCCTTCATTCCTGGCTGGTGCCGTGGACTCGCGCAGGAAGAGCTGCCCAAAACCCACCACGGGGGAGCGGCGACAGGCCTCGCGGCGCGGCGTCAGAAAGCGGGGCGCTTTCACCGCCTTTGGCGCAGGGTAACGCTGCAAAGCTTGCAGGGAAGAAGACGGAATGAGAAATCGCAGTGTTTCTCTGCAGAGAGGACAGATGCCAAAGGAAAACAGAAGTTCATTCAGCCCGGGTAGAAGGCCTGGTTTTGGAGCCTGCCCAGGTGGTTACTGCTGTCTTAATAATTATTCATGACATCGAAACCAGAGAGTCCATCTGTCTGACAGCCTCTCTCAGTTGCTTTCCTTTCCAGCATAGCCACAGCCATGAGTGGGGTAGGGGGAGAGTTAGGAGCTTTTACATTTTTATTTATTATTGATTTGTTCATAAAAACCTTTCATTGAAACTTTCAAACAGCCTCCAAAATAGAGAAAATAGTCCAATAAACCGCCTTTCCCCCAGTGCCCAGCTGTAACACGTACCAGCATTTTGTTAATCTTCCTGTCTCCCTGTCCCTTCCCTGCCCCACCCAATACGTACACCCTGTAGCTTTCTTTTTTGAAGTAGAGCAGCCATACGGCTTGTTCTGGCCTTAATGCTCAGTGTCATTGTTCTTTGTTCCACTGGGCAATTTGGTCCTGCCGCTCAGAGCAGCGCAGGCAGAATGGTCGCTGGGGCATTGTCACGGTGCATGGGGACACCGGCTCTCTCCTGGGTACTGTTCCTCCACTCTCAGTCGTGACATTCTAGTCAAGAGCCAGGCCCGGAGGTTTTCAACGAGAGGGCTTCGGAGGCCTGTGGGGGTCTATTTCGGTCATCACAGTGACCGGGGCTGCTGCTGCTGGCACTTAGGTTGGCAGGGGTCCGGGGGTGGGGAGCGGATGTTCGATGGCCATCCATGTAAGGGACGATTCTGCACAGGGAAAACTTGTCCCCCCCGCAGTTGGCGGTGCTGCTGGGCACCCCTGACCATACAACACAGGTCAGGGCATTGACTTCCTCTCAACGCTTTTTAAGGCTTGAAAATCTTATGCAGTTTCCTTGGCTGTTTATTTGTTCTGACGCACGCAAGCAGGTGACTAACTAGCCTCTGGTCCTTTTTGAGGGTTCACAGTTCGGTGCAAACCCTCTGGTCCATGTTATTTGAGACAGTGGGGTATCTTGCAGCCTGTGTCCCAGCTTTGCATTGTCCTTTTTGCTGCCTGTCCCACACCTTATCCTTAACATCCCTGCCAAGGCCCAGCGGACAGTGAGGATGGAGACACTGTGACATTCATCTTGACAGGTCATTAGCAGCTTTCTGTGCCCGGGGACTGCTGGTGAGAGGGAGGTTGTGGAGGATGAACCCTGACGGCTGTATTGTCCTCCAGGGCAGGGCTGATTGGACGTTCTCCTGATGCTTGGAGCCGGAAGCCTGGTGCTGGGGAGGAAGCGCCCCTCAGCAGACGCCAGTTGGGCAGCCTCTGCGGGCAGAGCGCGGAAGGTCACAAGTTCTGAGTTGTTTGTGTTTTCAGTCTCACTCTAGATGGATGGCGGTCTTCCACCGTGGGAATGAAACGCGGTTAGGCGGCTTGAGCCCAGGTACAGATGAGGGAAGGGGAAGGAGGCTGAGGGACTCTCACATTAGCCGTTATCCATCGTCGACAGCTGCCAGCCGCAGGCAGTTAGCACCCAGCTGTGCCTGGGATGCAGGCGCCGGGCCTGTCCTCTCTGGAAGTCTCCGTGTCCCAATAGCTGGAGTTGCCTGTGGACAGTGCAAGCCCCGAGTCCGTCTGCAGAATAAGGGACGCCTCTGGCAGACCCGACGGATGGCCCAGCCAGAATGCCATGGGCACCAATGAGAGTTTCCCTGGCCTGGGACTCTGAGTTTAGCCTGGCTGAGTGTGTTGTGCGATGATTCTTGGTGTTACCCCATTGCAATAGGTAAGATCGAATGAACAAATGAGAAGGGTTTACTTTTTAATCCTTGCCCAGTCTTTTGACGAGGCGTAGGAGAAGGTCTCTGTACGGTACTAATATGTCTTTAACACCTACCTCTAACACTTGTTGGTGTCCCTTACAAAGTCCCAGGCACGCCCCCAGTACCTAGGTAGACTTCGATAACATTGCATTTTTATTATATTCCGTGTCATGGTTGCCCTCTCTATATTTTAATAGCAAGTGATACTGGTTTTCATGTTTGCAAGTGATATGCAGTTTCTTTTTGAAATACGTTTAGTGAAGGGGAAAAGAGGTCGATTTAAGGAAACAGGTGACATAAGTGGCGTGCAGAGATGGCAAAGCGTCTTGAAGGTGCTCTTCGAAGGACTGAAGATTGGGAGGTGCTACTCTGGGATTTTGCCCACAACGATTGCCCTCTGCGTTGATGTCTAGGTTCACAGTGTCAGAATGGGATTTTAAGTTCGGTGCCTGCAGTGCCCGGATTGTTGCTGGTGCCGTCTGTCTTCTGTCTCCCGCCCTTCACTTGTTCATTTAGCACACACGTGCTGAGTGCCTACTATGTGCTAGGCGCTGTGTTGTTGCTGACACAGCAGGGTGGTCCCTGCTCTCCAGTAGGGCAGCCAGACTTGTAACAGCATGGCTGGGATTCAGGGTGACAAGTGTTCGCACAGAGGGAGGTGCTGCCGACTGTGTACTCGGTGCTGCCTGGCACAGGGGAGGAGGGGTCAGAGAGGGCTCGCCAGAGGAGGAGATGTTTGAGGTGGGTCTTAAAGGGTAAATGAAACTGAACCATTGATCGGCGCAAAAGGCAGGAAGAGGGAATTCTAGGCAGAGGGACTAGCGCATACAAGGGTATGAAGGGCGGAAGAAAGTGGGGGAGTCCAAGACACTTATGCATGTTTTAGTATGGCTGGGGATAGACAGTGCTTCCCAAACTTCAGCGTCCATTTGAACCACTTGGAAATCTTGTAAAAATGCAGATTTTGAGTAGATATGGGGCAGGGCCTGCGTCTGTGTTTCTTTCTTTTTTTTAAATTTCAGTAGCTTTAGAGTGTGCAAGTTGACTTCTGTTGCATGTATGTGTTGTGTAACGGTGAAGTCTGGGCTTTTGGTGTCCCCCTCACCCAAATGGTGTACCTTGTACCCAATAGGTAATTTCGCATCCCTCACCCCCTCCCACTTCCCCCAGTCTGTGTTTCTACCCAGTTCTCAGGTGATGCTGATACTGCCGGGCCACAGACCACACGCGGAGCAGCCAGTGTCGAGCTCATGTTCGTGTAGCAGTAATGCTCTGTGAATAAGGGCAATCGCCAGCAGCTGTGTACATGCCGCGTTGTATTTCAGGTGCTGCGTGGCCACGTACATGCATCTCATTTAACCATCACCGCAGCCCTGCGGGCTGGCTAGTTAGGATTGTCTCCATTTCACACTCAAGGAAACTGAGGCACAGATAGCCAAAGTAACTTGGTGAAGCAGAAGGGGCTGAGGTTAGAGGCAGGCCCCAACCAGCTCAGAGACGAGAAGGCCTCCTGTGTCATGCTGAGAAGCTTGGACTCGATCTTGAAGGCGGAGGGAGAAGTTGAAGGCTGATTGAACAGAGAAGAACTGGAGGGAATTCGCCTTTGGTAGGAATTGCTCCGGCCACGTCACTCCCCTCCCCCCAGTGAGGTGTCACCTGAAGATTGGTCCCTAAGTGAAGTCCTGGATGCTCTCCTGCCAAGTTTGTTTTAAATCAAACTGCTAATTAGCCTCGATCCCCGCTCCCCGTTGTAGCTTTTGTTGATGTTGTTTCACTTCACTTGGTTGATTTTTAAGCGATCGATTCAGTCCAGTGTTTGAACTTCTTTTTGACCCTCACCTTAATGACCTGCCTAAAAAGTCAGGATTGAACCTTCTTCCTAACCCAGCAATATTGCTCAGGAAGACTGGCTCGCGGTTCAGGGAAAGGCCTGCTCAGAGAAGGCAAACGGCTTTAATTACTTAAGCTGAGCGCGTTTGAAAAATTGGAATGACTGTTTCATTGTCACATATGTTGTATTTTATTTCTGCATTCGTTGTATTTTTTTCTATCCAGGTTGCAGCTAGCTAAACACTTCTGTTCTGAGCTATGTGTCAAGGCTGAATATTGCGTTTTGAACCTGAGAGTCAAATACCAATTTAAAATCCTGACTTTTATACATGTCTGTGAAATTCAGATAAATGAAATGAAAATAAAACAGGGCTGCCGGGTTGTGAAATATTGACTCTGTCCCTCCTTGTAGAAATCTTTAGGGGTAGCCGTTTTGGCATTTTATATATGATTTTTTTCCCCTTAGTCTGCCTTTTGCTTTCTTGATTTGCCCATTTGTGATTTCCCATTGAAAACTAGGCTCGTTGGAAACCAGTGATCCCTCGAAGAGACACTTTTTGTAATTTTGAAAATGAAATCTTATGGCTGGAGCGTTGGCTCACACCTGTAATCCCAGCACTTTGGGAGGCTGAGGTGGGAGGACCGCTTGAGCTCAGGAGTTCGAGGCTGCACTGAGCTGTGATCGAGCCACTGCACTCTAACCTGAGCAACAAAGCGAAAACCTGTCTCTTAAAAACAGAAAAAGAAAAAGGAAATGAAACCTACCCCTCGAATGTGCCTCAGCTTGGGGTGGCCACCTTCCTGGCTGATTCTGTAGCTGGTCCTTCTCTGCACTTGCCCAAGTCCCCCTCTGCTGGGGCCAGCTGCATGGCGGCTGCCTGGTTTAGTCTTTCCTTCCCTGTCACACTCCCCACCTCCTTTCTTGCAGAGGTCCTTCCTGACCACGTGCTCGAGGAGCCCGAGCATTCTCATCCTCCCTCTGGCTCTGTCCTCCTTGGATTTGTTGGATCTTGCCAGATTTTTCTGGGGAGAGGACCGGGGAGCGGGTGTCTGTGTAGGTGCAGGCTTGCTGCCTGCGGCACTAACTTGGGTTTCTGGCATAGGAGGATTCCGGAACTTTGCTAACAACGTTTGCCTGCCCACCATCCAGTGGCACCAAATCCACTGCCGTTGTTCTCTGAAATACATATTCAAAGAATCGACGAGGGCTTGACCGGAATGAGTCAACGATAAAAGCAGGCAGATCGTAGACCCGAAAACGCAGATTGCATCTTTTATCTGTATACTCTACACCCATTCTCATTGGCTCTCATTCTAAAAAAAAAAAAAAAAAAAAAATTTAGGGGAAAAACAGTAACAAAAAAGAAGAAAAGGACTTCATAGTCACTCTACCCTGATAAAAATATCGCTATTACCTTTTTGCTATATGTCCTTTTGCCATTTCTTTTCTTTACTTTTTTCTTGAAATGGGATCTTGCTATGTTGCCGAGGCTGGTCTCAAACACCTGGGCTCAAGCAGTCCTCCTGTCTCGGTCTCTCGAGTAGCTGGCACTACAGGTGCGTCACTGCACCTGGCTCCTTCTGCCATTTCTTCTATACATAGGTAAATGCAAACATATGGCTTATATCACATACTGTTTTAGAAGTTTGGCCTTCTTTTTACTTAACTCTGATCATCTTTCCAAGGCATTAAATATTCTAGTACATCTTTTTAAATGGTTGTAGAGTATTCTTTTTTTTAAATTTATTTTTTATTTTTGCGAGACAGGATCTTGCTCTGTTGCCCAGGCTGGAGTGCAGTGGCATGATCATGGCTCATGGTAACCTCCAACTCCTGGGCTCAAGCGATCCTTCCGCCTCAGCCTCCCGAGTAGCTAGGACTACAGGCATGCACCACCACACCTGGCAAATTAAAAAAATTTTTTTGTAGAGATGAGTCTCGCTGTGTTGCTCAGGCTAGTCTTGAACTCCTGAGCTCAAGCGATCCTCCTGCTTTGACCTCCCAAAGTGCTGGGATTGCAGGTGTGAGCCACTGTGCCCGGCCATTCTTTTGTATGAATGAATGAGAGTTTTATTTAGGCGGCCCTTTCCTGTTGGACTTTCATGTTGTTTCCACTGCTTTGCCATTGTTGTTGCAGTGAGATGAACATTCTTGTAGCTATTGCATACAACTCTGAACATTTCCTAGAATGAATTCCTTAAAGCAGGAATGCTGAACCAGGCCTTCTTTTTTTTTCCTTTTTTTGACCTTTTGACACATGGTAATGTTTACTTTTCTTTCTTTTCAGACACTACAACAACAGGAGTGTAAACTTCTCTACAGCCGAAAAGAAGGTCAAAGGCAAGAAAATAAAAACAAAAATAGATATAAAAACATCCTGCCCTGTAAGTATCAACATTCTGCTCAGTAATAGTCACTCTTGGAGAATTTGGTTCCCAGGCCTCAGGCCCTGTTCTTGTTAGCAGATCTGAGGCCTTAGCCTCTTTAACTGCAAGCAGTTTCCAAAATAATCAACTGTGGTAGGGCTTGGTGGCCCCATTCGCTGAGTTCTTGCAATGCAGACTGTTGAGTAAAGTTGCCACTAGGAGGCTTTTCTGTTGGTCGTTTCCTTCTGTTAGTTAATTTCCTGTCTGTCCAAGAGTGATCATTTCAAGGCTTGTGATCTCCCAGTGTCAGGCCCCAGGAGTGCCAGGTTTGTGTCTTTGGTCCTCCGTACTGGACGTGTGAGTCTTGGGTAAGACACGTCTGCTTTGTGGGACTTAGTTTCCCTCGTGTGAGAAACATGCGATCTCCTCCTGAAGGCTCTTCCCACTGTTCTGCTTGCTGACCTCCGGGCTCGAGTTACTGGAGATGAGGGTACACACCTGCGCTTTGCTCAGAAGAGGACTTCGCGAATATTCAGAAAGCTCTACCTTCTTTAACACCCGAATGCCACCAGGCAGAGCCCAAGTTGAACCACGGAAGGCCTGGAAGGATTTAGGCCTTGGATGAGGACCTCAGAAATGGCGCTAAAGAAGTCGCGGCTCACCTCTCCCAAGGAGCTGTTTGCCAAACTCTGCGTCTTTACCTCACTTGATGCATACCACGTGCACACGAAACCGGCATTCTTAGCATCTGAGTCTCGTGGACCATTTTAGCAAGGCCGCAAGTGGGGTGTAGTGGGGCGTGTGGAGGAACTGGCACTAGAGGCCCCAAAGTCACAGCCCGTAGCACCACACTCTAATGCGGGGTCTGTATGGTTGGCCCTGCAAGACAGTGCTCTGGAAGGCAGGCAAGGAACATTTAGAACTTCTCCTTATTTATATCCTTTATCTAAAAAAAAGGAAAAGAAAAATGTAAGTCTGATTGATGGCAGTGCATGCATAATGCATTTATCCAACTTAAAAACGAGGCTTATGTGGATATGTATTGCGGATATATCTCAGCATTCAAGAAGTTTTTGTTGTTGGGATCCAGGATCAAATTTGGAGAGCATTGCTCTATGTCTCATCAGGTCGGAGCCACTTCATCAGACACTGTGAGCTCATCCTGTGTGTGTCTGCATGTATGAAGCAGAGCCTTTCTCTCTCTGCGCACATATGGACATATACGTGGTGCATATGTATATCACACCCATGTGGATATCTGCGATGCACGTGGGTGAGGATGGGAGAAAGTGGAGGCATTTATAATACTGAGAAAAGGCGACGAGGAATTTGCAGAGAAGCAGTTGGAGCCACAGCATGGTCCTAAGGACCCTGGAGAGGCCTCGTCCTTTTTGTGCCGTAGGAATTGGATGTTTCCTCTAACATCTCGTTTCTTTAAAGAAGGGAAGGCAAAAGAACATTGTTCTATTAAGACATGCAGCTGTATTACTGATTTCCATTGTCAAATATGTTGCTTAGGTAGAATACTCCGATTTTTATACCAATGAGGTACTTTTGTACAGAATTTGGACAGTTGGTATTATCAGAACCTTGTCTTCTAGATATTGTACTTCATTATGCTTCATTAAAAAGAAACCCTTTATGATGGAAATTTTCAAATATAGTCAAGAGTAGACAGAACCCACATGTACCCATCACCCAGCTCCAACAATTGTCATCTCATCCCCAATCTTGTTTCATCTCTACTCTGATCCACTTCTCCTCTCTCCCCAAATTATTTTATTTTTTTTGAGACAGAGTCTCTCTCTGTCACCTGTGCGAGAATGCAGGGGCATCATTCTAGCTCACAGCAACCTCAAACTCCTGGGCTCAAGCGATCCTCCTGTCTCAGCCTCTCGAGTAGCTGGGACTACAGAAATGCGCCACCATGCCCAGCTAGTTTTTCTAGTTTTTCTATTTTTTGTAGAGACAGGGTCTAGCTATGTTGCCCAGGCTGGTCTCAAACTCTCGGCTTCAAGCGATCCTCCTTCCTCAGCCTCCCAAAGTGCTGGGATTACAGATGTGAGCCACTGCACCTGGCTCCCCCATCTCAGATTATTTTGAAGCACATCTCAGATATCATGTGATATGTCTATACTTTAATCTTCTTTTTTTTTTAAAAAAAAATACACCAAAATTTTTTGGTTTGAAATAATTTGGGACTCAGAAGAAGTTACAAAAATAGTATAGAGAATTCCCATGTACCTTCTTCTAGCTTCCTCCAATGATAACATCCTGTATACCCACAGTCCATTTTCAAAGCCATGAAATTATAAAGAGAGGCTTCATGTGGTGTTGTGCGATTTGGGGTTTAACTTTTTATGTGGTATCATTAAATGAGCAAAACTTGGACTGGGTTGAGAATGAACTGGTTTGAACTGATTTGTCCTGAAGCCATCTGAGTGCTTATGTGACTGTGGTCTCTTTTTCTTCTAGTTGATCATACCAGGGTTGTCCTACATGACGGCGATCCCAATGAGCTTGTTTCAGATTACATCAATGCAAACATTATCATGGTAAACTTTGCCTTTCCCCGTTTTCTGACCGTACGTTGCTAACCTGTTTTTGTATTTTAAATCCTTCCTTGTGTCCTGAAAGCAATTTCAGCTGTTTGAAGGCTCTTCCTTCTAAATTTCTAGCCCGAATTTGAAACCAAGTGCAACAATTCAAAGCCCAAAAAGAGTTATATTGCCACACAAGGCTGCCTGCAAAACACGGTGAATGACTTTTGGCGGATGGTCTTCCAAGAGAACTCCCGAGTGATCGTCATGACAACGAAAGAAGTGGAGAGAGGAAAGGTATATTCCATAATCTTCTTTTCTGATAATCTGTTCTTAAAGTATTGGACATGTCAGGTTGGCCATGCTAAGAATTGAGGAGATAAATGAAGCTTAATTTAACTGACCCTCTGGAAAAATTTGATTATGATGTGTCTTGGTGTAGTTTTCTTTGTTTCTTCTGCTTGGAGTTTGTTGAGCTTCTTAGATCTGTGGACTTGTAGTTTTCTTCAAATTTGGATAATGTTCCGCCTTTGATTGTTCAAATATGCACCCCGCCCGAGCCTGTCCCAGGACACCGGTGACATATGTATTAATGGTTGAAGTTGTCCCACAACCCACTGATACGTTGCTCATTTCATCTAGTTCTCTATTTTCCCGTCCGAGTTTCATTTTGGGTAGCTTCTTTTTCTATGTCTTTAAGTTAGTCTTTTTTTTCTGGAGTGTATAATCTGCTCTTAGTTCTATGAAGTATATTTTTCACAGCAAACATTGTATTTTTTTTATCTCTAAAAGTCTTATTTGCATCTTTTTAATATCTTCTGTATCTCTCCTTTTAACATGTGGAACATTTTCTGTACTCTTTGAACATATGGGGTATATTTATAATAACTAGTTTAATGTTCTTGTCCACTAATTCTGTTATAGGTGTCATTTCGTTTTCCTAGTTTTTTAGTTAATTAAGATGGGAGGGTAACACCGCTCCTTGTAGCTACATTGTATCCAGAAGCAGAAGTCGAAACCTTCAGGGGATTAGGGTACTGATTAATGAACACTGATTTCACCGGTCATGTAAACTATTCTTAGCATGACTTTCAAGCATTTAAAAAATTAATTTGAATTATCCGAACAACATATTCATGTAAATATTCAAACACATTAGAGTTTAACCGTAACTCTAAGTTGCCTTGGTTGCCATCCCCCACGTACACATTTTAGTTCTCCCTCCTCCAGCATAAAAACCCCGTTCTCAGTCTGATGTGTATTCTACTGTTTTCTTGGCTTTTTCTTTTTTTAAAATAAACTTGAGTTTTAATAAAATAGGAGTTCTATTATTTAAAAAATGTCATTTGTTTCTATGAATCATCTCTTTAAACACAAACTTTAGTATCCAATTAAAGCAGTCTGTAGAAAACATCAAGCATGACAGAGTCTGTATGTTTCTGTCCAAGGACCAGATAGATGTATGTCTGATTATATCAAAGTACAGATTAGTACCGCTATAATCAAAGTAAACCATAGTCAATGAGGACCCAATTAACTACAGAGGGCAGAGGTTAGCAAACAAGTGTAAGATTTAAGTATTAGAGACATTGAACTTTTTTTTTTTTTAATAGAGATGGGGTCTCACTGTGCTGCCCAGGCTACAGTGTGTTTTCTTGGCATTTATATCTGTATATATACTTATAGAAATATATAGCACTATTTCCTGACTGAAAAAGTGCTTTTATACAGTAACTTTATTTTGCATCTTGGTTGTTTTTTTCTCTGCTACATATATGTTCTGACTTCCTCTGTGAGTATATATGGGCCTATGGCAATTGTGTAGTGTTCTGTGTTGTGGATGTACCATAATTTATTTAACCACTATGCCATAGATGGGCCCTTAAGTGTCCTGGTTTTTGCTCTTCCAAGCAGTGCTGAAGTGAACAATCTTGTTCTTGCCTTCGTTTGCATGTGGCAAGGGTTTCTCTGGGTTAGACAGATGTCAAGAAGAATTGCCAGGTCGCAGGACGTGCACGCTGTCCATTTTGATTAGCTCTGCCTACCTGCCGGCCAGACTGGCTGGCCCAGCGTTCCTGCCCACCAGCAGCGGCTGCCCAGTGCCCACCTCGCCACATTCCACGACACTTTTTTTTTTTTTTTTTAATTTTAACATCCCACATCTACAGAAAAGCAGACAAATCTTATTGAGTGACAGCCCTGTGTGTTATCCCAAAGTGAGTCCACCATGGCTGGTTTTTTAATATGGAAAAGTTCTGTGTTTTTATTTGTGTTCTAGTCAAAATTCTTTTTTTAGACATCCTTTAATTGGTTTGTATAAGAATTGCATGGAATGTAGCAGTCCTACCTATAAATTAAACCTCAGACAGATGGGGAATTTTGGATTTTAGCCCTCTTAATGTAATTTTCATATCTGCTGTGAAGGGCAGTATGATATTTATAAGATTTTCATTGTTGTACTCCTAGTTGGTGCACTCTTGAATACCTTTGAGGCCAGATCTGGGCATTGGGAGACAAAGGTTTCCTTTAGCAGCTACCTGCAGTAACATTAGGTGTTCTTGAATTAATGAACCAATTAAAACGTCTTTGTAGTTTCTGCTTCAGGCTAGTGTTACCTATGCAGATGTGGGTAGGAAGACTGAAGCCCTGCATTCGGCTTATTGCCTGATTGTAACTGTAGAAGGTCACCTGTTCTCAGAGGACTTGGGGACTGTGAAGAGGTGTCTTGTGTTGCTTCAGAGGAATCAGTGTCAGTCCCTTTCCGAAGAGCTTCCAGAAGCTCCTAGGGCAGATGGGCGTTGGGCCGAACAGCTGTTCCTCCCCTTCCCCGCCTGCTTCCCCGTTCTTCCTCTTCACTTGGGGGTGACATTGTGGGCTTTTATTCTCTCCACAGGCCTTTCTGACAACCTACTCTTGGTTGTCCAGTGCAGAGAAGAAAAGCCAGACTGTGGACTCCGTCTGACTCCTGGGCTTTATTTTAAAAGATAACATATTAGTTCTCACATTTTAGAATTTTTGTTTGCCAAGGTTCACCTGAGAGTTTTGAAAACCTGGGGGGAAGGCTGCAGCAGTTTGCAGGTGTTTAAAGTCAGCTAAAGTGTCCTTTTGAGAGTCGTGATTTAATTTTGTGTTCTCTGGTGAGTTCTCTGCAGTGACTTGGAACACTCCACAGCATTGATTGGCCAGTGACAGCATTGAGTGCAGCTTATATTGGAAGTGTTTGTTCCTAACCCTAACCCTAACCCTAACCCTAACCCTAACCCTAACCCTAACCCTAACCCTAACCCCTAACCCTAACCCTAACCCTAACCCTAATCCTAACCCTAACCCTAACCCCTAACCCTAACCCTAACCCTAACCCCTAACCCTAACCCTAACCCTAACCCTAACCCTAACCTTAACCCTAGCCCTAGCACTAGCACTAGCCAAAAAAAAAGAAGTGTTTGTTGGGGAAACTAAAAATTGTATCAAACCTGTCAGAGAGGTGTTTGGATGTACAAGATACTGGAGCGAAGGCTGAATTCAGAGTAATCATAAATGAAAGACCTCATCCATCGGAACTTTCCTCCTACCATGTTGTTTTCCTTTCGATTACTCATGACTATGGTGATGTGTGCACACGCTCTCTTGTTTCCACTTTTGTAACTGTAAATTTCTCTGTCTTCTTAACATACAAGGTAAATTTCTCTTGTTGATATCTGTGTTTTGGTGAAGACCAAGAAAGGGAGTGGTGCGGGTGACTGCTCCCAGAAAACAGCAAAGCACAAAAGCCGTCTCTGCCCAGGACGCGTCACCGCATAGATGCAAGCTCATCTCTTATTGAGCGAAATCGCTTCCTTCTTGGCAGCAGGAATGGTTTTCTCGGTGCCTTATTTTTCAATCCTCCTGCTGTCGAAGCCAGCAGCTCTTGCAAACTTGGCGTCCCCAGGCATCCAGTTAAGGGAAAGTGACGTGTGGAGTAGGTATCGGATGGGTCTGGATATAGAAAAAGCAGCTGGTTTAAAACCCCGTGGGCTGCCTTTCTGCGATCGAGTTATTCACACTCAGGTTAGATAAGGCACCGGGCCCTCCTGCACTGCTGCGGAAGGGAAGCAGACGGTCTGGCTCACTGGGCAGCCCGTCTTCCTCCAGACTCCGTGCTTGCCTTCCCTGCGGAGCGCCTGGCAGAGCTCTGAAATTCTAAACTCAGTGGTTGCTAGACGGCACTCCCAAATGGGTCGGTTCCCACCTCTTTGCATCTTCGATTCTTTCGAGTTAAATAAACAAACACTGACTATTTTGACATGCGGTTGGATCACACAACTCCACAGGAGCTGCCTTTCTCATCCCTCTTCTGCCAGGTTCTCCGAGCACCTGCTTCTCTTATTTTGAGAACCCTTCTTTCCTTTTCTTTGAAAACCTAGCAGATGCGAAGATGCTCGACAGGCCGCTTCCCATGCTAGCGGTCATTAAGTGAGACTTGGACATTTGTTTGCTGCTGGTTTAGGTTTTATTTCAGAATTCACAGAGATTGATGGTCTTTTCTCTGATCCCTTCCAGAGTAAATGTGTCAAATACTGGCCAGATGAGTACGCCCTGAAAGAATACGGGGTCATGCGCGTCAGGAACGTCAAAGAAAGTGCCGCGCATGACTATACGTTAAGAGAACTTAAACTTTCCAAGGTTGGACAAGTAAGTATATTGTCGTATTTTAGAGACTTTGGTCACTGTTTATGGTATGCAGTAATTGAGAGTCTTGCAGTGACTCATGTTTATGTGTATGCATGCATTTGTTCACTTATTGATTAAGTGGCCATTTATTGGTGGCTTTCTATGCACCAGGTGCGGTTCAGGCACTAGACATGGTGAACAAGGCAGGTGTGGTCTCTGCCCGCACCGAGCCTAGGGAGATGAAAGATTTAAAAGTGAATAACCAACAAAGCTTTCTGATTGCTCTTGGTCTATAAAGGCCACCGGGTGGTGTGTTTGAGAGTGACTACTAGATACTCGAGATGGAGTAAATAGGGAGGGTCTCTCTGAGGGGGTGACACTTGAACTGAGACCTGAAGGTGGAGGACATCCAGGTTGAGAGTATTGCAGTAAGTGCAAAGGTCCTGAGGCCTATTTGTGATCAAATTCCACGCATCGGATCTTCTTAATTACATGTAGTTCAAGATTGGTTCTGGAGTGACTAACTTGACAAAACAAAATGGGATTAGATGTGGATTTTTTTTTTTTTTTTTTACCACGTCTCACTTTTTGTTACCCTGGTTAGAGTGCAGTGGCATCATCATAGCTCAAACTCCTGACCTCAAATGATCCTCGCACCTCGGCCTCCCAGAGTGCCAGGATTACAGGTGTGAGCCACTGTGCCTGGCCTGGATTCATTTTAATTTTATGTTCAGAGGGGCTTACTTATTCAAATTCTTTTGGGAACACAAAGATGAAGGAAACTGCCTTTGTCCTCATGGAATTACAATCACATAGCCGCAAGAAGCCATGTATACAAATAGTTATGTTCCAGAGCAGACACAAGCTGTCACACATGCCTAAAATGCCTGGTACCACAGAGGGCGGGGCTCCCTTCTGGCCGGGGCACCCGGGAGGCCTTCCTAGAAACTGGGCCTTTACGGGTCAGGTTGCTATGGCGGAAGACGGTGGGGAGAGGGCCTCCCTGGTGGAGGTGCTGTCTGAGCTGCGGCACCGAAGTTCAAATTGTAGGAAAATGGGATTTAGGGGGAGCAAAGGTTAGGTGGGGAATTGAGGGAATAAATGGGTAGAGATTGGGGCCAAGTTGGGAAGAGTCTGTGTTTTTTTTTTTTGAGATCCCCCTTCAAAGAATGAAGGGAAGTCTCAACTATCAGGTTAAGAAATCTGAACTTTATTTGTCAATCTGCATGGAAACTGCAACGGCTCACGTGCCACGTGACCACGTGCAGAGCTTTGCACCAGGAAGGTGTCTGACAGCCCTGGGGCGGGAGACTGGCATGGTGTGACCCGAGTGGCCCCAAGCCCTGTCAGGAGGCCGCTGCAGTGGTCCAGGTTGATGGCCTCTTCTCCACGTATCCAGAGACTTCAGCAGTTGTTCTTTTTTGTTGTTCTTCTTATTCCTTCCTTGCGAAGGGAATATTATGTGTCAAATGTCAGAGCAAACTGGAAGAGAAGCAGTGGACGTGAGAGGCGCCTGGAGGTAAAGTCTGCAGGGCGTGGGGACAGCTTGGCTCTTGGGGCTAATTTAGAGGGGGAGGGAGGTGTTTAAGGCCCAAGGAACAATGTGTCTGAGTCAGGACAGGAGGCTGGGGTTTATCGTAAATGCAGCGGGCAGGTGTAGTTGGCTACAGAGATCGGAGGGGACAGGGGTGGGTCCCAGGGATTAGGGACGGTTAGGAGGCGTCACTAAAAATGAGAGGGCTTGAACTGGGCCAGTGGCAGGGGCGCTGGAAAGAAGAGGCCCGCACGGAGGTCGCCGTGGAGGTCGCCGTGGAGGCGGACGTGCAGAGGTTTGACGATGGAACTCACAAAGGGCACGGGTGGCGTTCTGGCTTGGGCAGTGGGGCGGATGGCTGGGGCTTCGAGGACGGAGGAAGGACCAGGTATCTCCTCGTGGACACGTAAAGCCTGAGATGTCTTTAAGACAATGAAGTAGAGATGTCAGGGAGGCAGGGTGGACGAGGAGGGGAGATGGAACACAGCGTCGTGGATGGATCGGTTTTGGTCAGTGGAGGGACATTTCTTCTGCGGCAAGAGGAGGGGCCGCAGATGCCGGCAGGTGAGCTGACAGGCATGGATTTCTCCGTCTTCTCTGAGGCGTGAGGCAAGGCCGTCAGTTGGCAGTTGAAGGAGACAAGAAGACAGACTATTTGAGGAAAGAGAAGTGTGAAATAGTAATTGTGTAGCAGGGCGAGAAATCCAGACATTGCTGGGCAGTGCTGAGCGCCCAGTTGAGTGGCGAACGTGAACGTTTGGTGACACCAATCACCTGATTTTTCTCCAAGGACACTCTGCTCCTCGGGCACAAAACAGAAAGTAGGCGGCTTGTCCAGGCCCGGGGCTGTGCCCGGTGGTACCGTGGATGGGGGGAAGGTCGGCGTGGAGGCGCGTGGTGGAGAGCACTTGTCACCACAGGACGTGGCCCTCTGGCTGGATCAGAGGGAGCGGGGACCGGAGGAGGCAGGTGGGAAGCGGGGCGAGGGCTTGGTGCCTGGGGGGCTCCGAGAGGTGCTCAGGGGACCGGAGTGAGCTGGAAGCCGTGCGGCGGTGGCCCAGGGTGGGAAGTTTGGGTTTCCGATGTTGGTGGGGGAGGCCCGGCCTGTCGCGGAGACTGTGAGGAGCTGGAACAAGGTAGCTGCCGCGTGGAAAAACGAGCCAGATCTAGAGGACGCCGGACAAAGACTCGGAGAGGCCTCTCTTCCGTTTTAGTGATAAAGTGCCCGTCTTCTCATGATCAGCGGTTTCTGGGTAGCAGTTAGAGTCTTCTTCAGATTAAGCGATAAACCGTCCGTCTGGCCACCAGGTATTTTGAGTAGCGGCTATGGGCAACGTCGGCATATGGCTTTGTGTTTTGGATCCTGACACAGGTGTGACAGCGGACCCATCATTTCTCCTGAGTTGCTGATAAAATATGATCTGCATTTTGTATAGCATTTTACATTATTTCTAAAGTGCTGTCACATGACCTCGTTTAAGCCCCCCAACCTCCCCAGGAGGAGTCGGGGCAGGGATCCCACTGGCCGCTTCCAAGGAGGGGAGGCGTGGATGTGCACTAAGGCTGGGGCGGGTCTCGTTCCCTGACTGTCCTTCCCGTGACCCGTGTAGCGACCTGATTTTTAGGTCGCCCAGTAACATGAAGGCAATTTTTTTTCATGACATTGGCAAATTAAATGCATGCAATTCAAGGTGGCGGACACTGGTCTAGTTACTCTCTCTCTCTCTCTCTCTCTCTCTCTCTCTCTCTCTCTCACTCTCGCTTTAAAATGTCTTTTTAAATCCCTTTTAAAAATGTCACTCAGCTTGGATTGTCTCCAGATAGATGGGAAGAAGATGTAGCAATGAATAAATAGTGCTGCTATAATGACCTAATCTGGACAGATCCAGAAACGTGATCCTTTTTGGTCTTCTGTGGTCTTGTTGCCATCGTTGATCTTTATTATCATTATCCTCAAAATAGCCACCACGTGCTGAGTCTCTGAGTGTTTGCTGGGCACGGCTGTGCGTGTTTCAGTGAGCTCAGCGCGTCCTTACAGTGCTATTGTGAGACGGAGATCATCGTTCCCGCTTGGAAGCGAAGAAAGGAAGGCTTAGAGATGTTTGGCGGCCACAGTGTGAATGCCTGGGAGTTAAGCGTAAATCCAACCATCTGATTGCAGAGCCCGTCTTCTCTCCTTTGCAGTAAACGACGGTTAAAAATATAACGACACAATAATAAAAGTGCATGTGTGTGGGGGAGGGTTGGGTATAAAAGGGTGACAAACAGGGACAAATGTCTGTTTCCTCATCTGCTGGGGGGAGAGACCCGAGTCCCTGGAGGCCTCAGTTGCCTCCAGAGCTGAGCGCCACATGGATGAGGAGGGACCGGGGTGTTACCTGCTGTCGGTGATTCAGGGAGATGGCGCAGGCCGTAGTCACCTGGAGGGTGAACTGTCGTACCAGGCATCTTCATTGTCATGACGGAGGCTCCGCCTCCCGGCTCCACTGGCTCACGCAGGGTAGAGGCGAACTTGGAACCGGGTGGTCCCTCAACCCCTTGATTTATTTAATTCTTTTCTGGTTTTTCTTGGCTCTACTCCAGGGGAATACGGAGAGAACCGTCTGGCAGTACCACTTTCGGACCTGGCCGGACCACGGAGTGCCCAGTGACCCCGGGGGCGTGCTGGACTTCTTGGAGGAGGTCCACCACAAGCAGGAGAGCATCATGGACGCAGGGCCAGTCGTAGTGCACTGCAGGTGACAGCCCCCGCCGCCTCTCTAGGCCACAGCCTGTCCCATGTCCTAGCACCCACGGCTTGCTTTTACCTCCCACCCCCAGCTCCTTAACTGTAGGGACAATTTAACATCTATTTGAGATGTGGGCAAACTACACTAAGGGACATTTTGACCCCAAAGTATGTTTCTCATAGACCCTACGGGACGGCCAGGTGTCAGGGTGGTGGGGGTGGGGTGGACACAGACCTTATTCTCAAAGATCCCTCAGTCTAGTCATTTTCGCTCAGTTTTCTTTTTTAATATAGTAATTTAGGATGCATCTCTTTCACTGTGATTCTATTCTCTCCTACCGTGTAAATAAGATCTATTTTTTCTCCCACTACTCCACTTGTTTGCTTCCCAAGATTCTGCCTGCTTCCCACCAAGGCCTTTGATGGAAGCTGTAGATTCTACACCAGAATGTGTGGACTGTTGATGCTCAAGTCTGGGCTTCATGATCACACTGGGGAAAGTTTGGTTCTCTAAATCTCATTCATTTCTTGGGCAAGTGGATATATGTGAAACTTTTTATTTGTCCCATTTCTTAAAAAGCTACCATTTACTGATCACTTGCTTTGTGCCAGCCTCCGAGCAAAGTGTTTTTCGCATGTTATTCACATTTGATCCTCACAACACCTCCCTATGAGGTATGTGCTGCTGTCCCCATTTCACAGATGAGGAAACTGAGGGTCAGAGAGGTTAAGGGACTCGCATCAGGCACATCATAGTGGGGAAGCTGGGCTCCAAGAGCGGGCTGGGCTGACTCCAAAGCCCTATGCCCTTTGCCAACATATTTTCAGACATAAATAGATGATCTTATAAATAACTCCCAAGAGCAGACATTGTTTCTGTTAATATTAATAGCGTGGTTTTGAGTAGGAAACCCCCGTGAATGACTCTGATGTCCCTGTTTTTTTTGTCCTTCTGCCTACAGTGCTGGAATTGGCCGGACAGGGACATTCATAGTGATTGATATCCTTATTGACATCATCAGAGAGAAAGGTAGGTCATTTGAAGGGCAAGAAGCTGCAGTTCTTGTTTTGCATTTCTGGAAGGAAAGAGCTACTGACACAGCTGAGGGAAGAGAAGAATTTTTCATAAAAATCTGGACTGAAGTGATGCGATTTGAGCTTTCGGTACAAAATGAGGTCTAGGAGGTGTGGACCCCCACGGCTCTGGCCTTTTGTGTCACATGTAGTGACAATGTCTACCTAGCCTCCTAGCTTCATTTATGGTATGGGGTGCTGTTGGAAAGTGGGGATCCCGGCCGCTCACACTTTATCACGTGATCCGGGCTCGTCGGTATTGGGCGGAAGTTCAGTGCTGTAGCTGTTGGAACATGTTCAGTTAAAACAGCAAAGACTAAATCGGCTTTATCTCCACGTCTCCCAAAAGTTGTGCATTGCGCCAGGCATAGTAGCACACGCCTGTGTTCCCATCTACTTGGGAGGCTGAAACGGGAGGATCCCTTGAGCCCAACAGTTCAGGTCCAGCCTGGGCAACATAGAGAGACCCTGCTTCTAAAACAAAACAAAGTAGTTTTGCATTTAATAACTTCCTGTTGGCCGTGCAGTTTCTCCTGATTCTTCGTGGTGTTTGCTTTGTAGGGGTTGACTGCGACATCGACGTTCCCAAGACCATCCAGATGGTGCGGTCTCAGAGGTCAGGGATGGTCCAGACAGAAGCACAGTACCGGTTTATCTATATGGCCGTCCAGCATTATATTGAAACACTACAGCGCAGGATTGAAGAAGAGCAGGTATCAGCCCGGAGGGGCTGCCACTCGGATTTTCATTTTCTCTCTAGGCCTCTTGGATATGCTCGCCTTTTGAGCAGGACGGGCTCTGATATGCAACCGTTTTTATTTGGGAACGGGAAACAAGTTCCCAACGAAAAGAGCCCCTCTGGAAACTGGTAATTATTTCCTACTTCACAGCATGAATTTTCAGTTCGGAGGAACTTAGGGTGGGGCTCCATGCCATCGTCCTGGCCTGCCAGGTCCAGGGACTGCCACGCAGAAAGGTTATGGTGTTCCCAGGCTCCCATGGCAGGCTTAGGACTCAAGGCCTCGAAGTTTCCAGCCTGTTCCAGCTTCGATCCGGGCCGTGTTTATCCTGCTTCCATCTCTCAAAATGAATGCCTCGCTCTTAATAGCGCACGGCAGTTCGAACCACTAATTTGGTCGAGTTGGAAACAGTGAACTTCAGTTTTAATAAGCGGTGCGTAATGCGGAAGAATGTGGAATTGGAGCCTTTCCATTTGAAGCTATTCATAACAGACACGAGGCCGGGTTAATTAGGAATACGCTGAGATGAGGGAAGTGAGGAGAACTGCTCTTTTGGGGGCTGCGCGTATCTTCCCCACCCCTCAACTCCATTGCTATGCAGGCGGGGGGTCCTGTCTGAACATCAGTGACGTTCGCCTGCCTTACGCTGTTCATTGCCTTCCAGAGAACTCAGCTTCTCAAAGTGGAATCTAAGCCCTTTTCAAAATGGGACCTGCCACCTATTTGAAAGATTTTTTAGCCTAGCACAATAGCAGCACATTGTCAAAGTAGCGGTTAGCCAAAGTAAGGTACCTGCTAATGAGTTCAGGAGGACCTCAGCTCACACGATGCTTTTCATTGTGCAAAAACATCTTCAGAAACAGTATGTGCATAGAGATGCAAGGTCAAATAATTAACAAGAGGCCGGTTTTGAATGTTAGTGCTTTAAATCTGAATTTGCATTCTTTTAGGTGCCATGAAATATTTAGACGGTTACTAGAGGTTATTTTATGTGTATATCTGCCATTATACTCAGTTCGGGCCAGGAATAGTGTAGCAAACAGTTGCCCAAAGGGAAGGACGCCGAATAAATACAAAGTGAACACAGCACAGTTGCTACAAGTTGGAAAATGTTCAGGGATGTCTTGAAGCACATGATGTAGCCCTGCTTGGAAACGCTAGGGGAAAAAAGCTCTCTTTATTTCATTTAGAAATTTTGGGTTTTATCCTTATTTTAGAGAATTTAGGGACCCTCCATCCACAGCTTTTATAGCACTTTACATCTTCTCACTGCTGTGGGTCTCTCTGACCTTAACTCTGAGGTTGTAGGTTGGATTTAGGAACTACTTAAAAAAAATCGTTATTGCTGCCTTTTTGGGGTGGGGGGAGGCGGGGAACGAAAGCAAAATATGCTCCTTAATAATTTAAGTGTTACGGAATATAGAATAGTGAATGTCCCTGGTAATCCAACCCCAAGGGTGTTTGCATTCATTCATTCATTCATTCAGCCAGTACTTTTGGTGCTGATAGATGTCAGTGCTGTGCTAGGAAGCATATCGGCTGCTGTTTGGAGTATGGACCTTTGGAATTTTGAAAATGTGCAGGCTTAGATTATTTATTTTCAAAAATGATATCCCGTAACGTGTAGTTTTCTGCGTTGTATGGTTTGAATCCATCTGGGAACTGGCTACCTCATGGCTCGTGGTAAAGTGAGAAGTACTTTCATTTAGCAGAAGGTTTAGGTGGCAGACTCAAAACCATTAAACATTAATCTCCACATAAAAACAAAAAAGCATGAAACCCACCCGATTTTTAAATTAGACCAAAGAACAAAACCCATTCAGGATAATTGATCCTTTTGTAATATAGTCATGTCCAAAACTATGAAGCATCGAGGACCTTTGGGAGTAAAAGAATTTGCTACAGACAGATCAGCATGAAAAAAATAAATAAATGACGGGTGAAGAGCCGTGGGAAAGGAAGACGAGAAATACAGAATCAGATGTGGGAATCCAGGGGAAAATGCAAACAAAGCAAGATTAAGAAAATTCTCAAGTGTTTATAAACAGTTCTCACACTCTGCCGGCTACTTGGAGGTAGACTTTTCTGTTAACTTCCATTTATAGTAGTACAAAAAAATTTTTATTTGCAGAAGCAGTGCATGGAATTTCCTTTACCCAGCTTTCCTGACTATTAACATTTTAACACTCTTAACTTATTCGGTTTAAAAAAATTATATATATATGTAAATTTTTTTTTTTTTTGAGACGGAGTCTCACTCTGTTGCCGGGGAAGTACAATGGTGTCATAATAGCTCACTGCAATCTCAGACTCCTGGGCTCAAGGGATCCTCTTGCCTCAGCCTCCCTAGTAGCTGGGATTACAGGTGCATGCCACCATGCCTGCCTAATTTTTCCTATTTTTAGTAGAGATGGGGGTCTCGCTCTTGCTCAAGCTAGTCTCGAACTCCTGAACTTAAGCAATCCTCCTGCCTCAGCCTCCCAGAGTGCTAGGATTACAGGCGTGAGCCACTGTGCCCAGCCATATCTCTGTAAAATTTTAAAATGAAATGTTTGTTAGTTGCAAACATTTTTGCCCTCTTCCTCTAAATGTTTGGAGAATGTGTACTTTCTGAAAATAAGGACATTCTGATATAATACTACCTTCTAACCTTCAGACTGTGTTCCGATTTTGCTAGTTTGTCCTACCAATATCCTTTATGTGTTCCAGGGTGACACAGTGCATTTAGTTGTCATGCATCTCTAGTCTCTAATCTGGGACAGTTTCTCAGTCATTCTTTCTCTCTCATGACCTGGACCTTTTTGAAGGGTTCAGGCCAATTATTTGGTAGAATGCCTATCAGTTTGGACTTGTCTGATGTTTTCTCTTGATTAGATTCAGGTCATGTATTTTTGAGAGGACTGTCACAGAAGTAATGTTGTGTTCTTAGTACATCACATCAACAGAATGATAATTTGATTCATTGCTGGTGGTGGTAACTTTGATCACCTGAATAAGGTGATGTCTGTCAGCTTTCTCTACTGTAAGTTACTATTTTTCCCTTGTAAGTTTTCATAATATCTTGTAGGTAGATACTACAGACTGTGTTAACAACCCGTTTCTCCTAACACTTTTTCTGTTTTCATCACTGCCTTTCCCTTCCAGCTTTATTAAATATATTTGACAAGTAAAAACTGTATATATCCAAAGTGTTCAACGTGATATTTTGATATGCATATATATCTGAAAGGATTCCTCAATGAAGTTAATTAACACATTCATCATCTCACGTAGTTACTTTTTTTTTTTGTGGTGAGAATACTTAAGATCTGTAAAGCTCCTTGACTTACGATGGGGCTACGTCCTGATAGGCCCATCGTAGGTTGAAAATGTCGTTAAGTCAAAAAGGCATTTAATACACCTAACCTACTGAACATCATCACTTAGCCTAGCCTGCCTTAAACATGCTCCGAACACTTAAAAATTACTAGTTGTAAAATTTGAGTTGACACAAGACCATGCCCCCACGTCCCCTGACTGTTTTATCTGTTTCCCTAGAATTTTCTCCTTGGTCCAATGAAAAGGCTTTTTCATACTCGTCCATTCATTCCTGCATTAATTAAAAGAGGCTGTACTGTGTGCCAGGCACTGTGCCGGAGACTGGGGGTATAAGTAGTGATGTTCCTGGAAATAAATGGAAATAAAACCCGCATGGTTGGAGTAGAGGGAGTTAGAGGAGGGGTGTGGGGTGGGATGGGAAACGTAAACCGAGACGAGATTTTTAGCTGGCAGGGGCAGGGGACGCTTGTAGGCCATACTGAGAATTTTCGACTTTATTCAGAGGGAAATGGAAGTCATGGAGGAGTCTGAAGCAGGAGCGTGACAACAAAAGATCCTCACTTTGAAAGAGGGCCCTGGCTTGAGGCTGAAGGGTGGGTGGGCCCAGCAGCGGAGGTGACAATCGATCGCGGTTTGGACAGGGTGGGTGGGGCGGACCCAGCACGGGGCAGAGCGGGGCCAGCAGGTTTCATGATTAGACGTGGAAGGAATCAAGGAGTTTGCGGTCTTCACATTTGAACCCAGAGCATACTGGACAAGGAGTCCTGTTGCTCCGTAACCTAGACGAGAGTGTTTTCATTTTACCCTCTCTTCCTGCTCTCGGCTTTTGGATTTTTTGTAATTTGAGGTTTAAAAATGTAATCGGAGTTACTTCACGTGGAAAGATACTTAATGCCAGGTGGTTTTGGAGCCCCGTGATTGGTCCATCCTCTGCACCTTGGCTGTGTGTCGGTTGGCAGGGCCATAAGATTTATTATAAACATTGCACAAGACTTGGTGACCGCGCTGTGTCATGGACTCTGAATCTGGGTGGAGACAGATCAATTTCAGATTATTTTCTGGGTCACAGAAACACATTACCCTCCATCTCCCCGCCACCCGCTACAACAAGTCAAAACAACCCCTGTCCCCTGAGAATTTCTCTTCATCTGTAAGACTGCCTGGGCTGTCACAGTGCTAAGTGACAAGCTCATCTGATTTGTGAATCAGTTTAATTTCTTGCTCTTTCTATGTAAGCTAAAAAGCTCCAACATTTTTATGCTTTTCCTTGGGTTAGTTTGATTCATTGAAATAATTCCTGTTCCATTTGTATTATTCCTCATTAGAAAATTCTTTTGTAAGCCGTTCGTGTGGAAATATTGATTTTTGATTTTCAAGGAAGTATTGAGTAGGGAGGGAGAAATGGGGAGTTGCTGTTCAGTAGGTAAAGAGTTTCAGTAATGCAAGATGAAAAAATTCTAGCAATCTTCTATATAACTGTGTGTACAGTACATCTAGAAATTTGTTAAGATGGTAGGTCTCATGTCATTTTTTTTTTTTACCCACAATTTTTTTTAAAAAAGTATTGAGTGAAAAAGCAAGTTTACTCTTCAATTTTTATTTATTGTGTATTTTTAATTTTTATTTTAAAAAGCGACTGAAGATTTTTAAACTTCAGGATATTTTAAAATAATGTTTCCTGTCATTTCTTGCATTTGATATTTAATTTTAAATTATATTGTATTTCTCTAAAGATTGTTTCTTATGTAAGTCAAGATTTCAGTGCTGAAAATAGCTATGGCTACTACTCAGAGGTGATTAGTCACAAGGCCTTTACTTCTTAAAAAATGACTGTCCAAAAAATTAAAATACTGCGTAACCAGAACATTTTTGCCTTGGATTTCTGTTTTGCAGCTTCTTCCCTGGACTGTAAGTTCTGTGATGGCTGCTCTGTCAGTTTACAATTTGGTTTGGCTGCTGTAACAGAGGCTAAATAATAGTGGCTTAAACAAAATGGAAGCTTATTTCTCTCCTGCGGAGAAGTCTGAGCTGACAGTCAGTTTAGGGGTGAGGGGGTGGAGGGCAGCTGTGTTCCACAGGGTCGTCCAGGGACCCAGGCACATTCTGTCTTGTCACTCTATTGTCCTCTAGGATGTTCCTTTTTCCCCTTGGTTGCAATAGCACAGGGAAGTAGAGGGTAAGCAGCTGCCTGGTAATGTACAAATAAGAGTCAGACAGTAAAATATATAGGCTTTGCAGGCCATATAAGCTCTCTGTTGCATATTCTTTTTGGTTTGTTTACAACCTTTTAAAAATGTGAACACTATTCTTATTTCACAGGGCTTACAAAACAGCCCCTGGCTGGATTTGTCACACATGCCATTATTGGGCCAATTTCTGCTTTAAGGAAATGACCTAGAAATTGCATACTTCCTCTTCTGTAAAATAGGGTTAATAACAGTATCTATTTCAAAAGGTTGTTTCGAAGATTAAAATGAGATGATATGTTCAGATAGTGCCTGGCGCAAAGTGAATGCTCACAAATGTTAACCATTTTCATGATATAATTTATATATTTTTTCCTATGAAAGAGAACTAGCCCATTTTTCTTTTACCTCCTGATTTTTGACATGGTTTGTGACATTTATATATATATATAATTACCACAGTTGTTTAGTGTGGCATTATATTTAAATCAATGCTCTAGTCCTTTTATCATGGTTTCTGTTAATTCTTTATTTCGTGTGATTATTTTGATAATGCAGCCTATTGGCTAGGTTGCATTATTAGTGGCTTTTTCAAGACAATATTGTATTCCAAGTATTTACATCCATGAAAATGGCTGAACAGGTTTTTAATCTGTGAAAGGATAACTTAGCAGGGTATAATATTCTTGGATTATCTCTCTTTCCCACAGGATTTTCAGAATTATGTGGCTGTATTGAAGTTTAAAATCAGTTTGATTCTCCCTCCCTGATGTGACTTACTTTTTCTGCCTGGAGATCCCTGTGATTCTTTTTCAGAGATTGATTGTGTACTTTTTCCTATGTTGTGTGCCTTTTTAAATGCAGATTTAGGTTTTTGTTTGTTTTTTTTTAAGTTTCAGTAACATTTTCTTACATTCCTGTTTTAGGAATTTTCTTTTATTCAAATTTGTTTTCTTCTTTAGGAATTCTACTGTGTATATCGAATCTCTTATCTGCCTTCTTTGTCATTTTTATGGTTTTTTAAAAATTTGTTTGTTTTGGGTTTTTTTTGGTGACAGGATCTTGCTCTTTCGCCCAGGCTAGAGTGCGGTGGCATGATCATAGCTCACTGCAGCCTCAAACTCCTGGACTCAAGAGATCTCCTGTCTCAGTCTCCCAAGTAGCTGGGACTACAGGTGCACGCCACCACGCCTGGCTCATTTTTCTATTTTTAGTAGAGATGGGGTCTTGCTCTTGCTCAGACTGGACTCGAACTCCTGAGCTCAAGTGATCCTTCCACCTTGGCCTCCCAGAGTGCTGGGATTACAAGTGTGAGCCACCGCACCGGGCCAGGACATTATCAAAAATAGCATGTCACAGGCCATCCTTGTACAGTTCTGAGGCTTAAGTGCAAGGATTTCTCAAGGAGCAGGTGTTCAGGGTTGCCTTTTTATTTTTTACTAGGTACTAGCTGGTTAATACTACTGCCACTAATTGTGCACTAAAGGGATGATGCCAGTCTACCCTCTCACCAGCAGAGCACGAAAGTTCCCACGTGTACACCAGTATTTGATACGGCCACCCTTTCTGCTCTTTGCCTTTCCTGAGTAATGCTAAAATGAAGCCAGTTGGTTGTTTCCAGGCACATAGAGGAGTAGGAGAGGGTGATAAGCCATCTAACTAGAAGTCTGAGTCTTCCCAAATCCAGTTCACTCCACATCTGAGATGAGGTTACATCCCTGCTAATTTTCTTTGCCCCTGCGTCCCACCCCTGCCCCCAGAGGGTATCATTAGGTCCAACAACAAAATTTGAAAGGTGCTAGGGTCTTTTCCAGGGGTTAGGGGAGATATGACAAAGTGCGTTATTGTTTCCGATAAGAGCACTATTGTCTTTCGTTCCTATGTGCCATTTCCACTTAGACTGAATTTATTTCTGGAGTTCTTTTTCCGGTCGTTTACCTGAAAATCATTACATGTGTTGCACACGAACTAAGAAATGATTAGAGGCTAATGTGGCAAAGATGGTGTAAATTTTCTCTTGGCTCAGAAACAGGTACATTTGATTCAATACAGTGAGTCGATAACATATGACTTCCTGTGCTTTTGAATTGTACGGTTCAAAAGTACTTTTCACACATCTGGTGTATTTACACTGAGGAGGCGAATTCCCTAACAATGTGGTCAACAGATCAGTATTCTCAAGGGTGTAACCTGTCTATTTCTCTCTCTCTCTCTCTCTCTCTCTCTCTCTTTCTCGGTGAAATACGTTTTTTGTTTCTTTATTCCTTTAAAAAAATCATAGTCCCTCATATGTGCATTCTTCCAACTTTCAGAAAAGCAAGAGGAAAGGGCACGAGTATACAAATATTAAGTATTCTCTAGCGGACCAGACCAGTGGCGATCAGAGTCCCCTCCCGCCTTGTACCCCAACGCCGCCCTGTGCAGAGTAAGTAGTGATGAAGGAAATTCTTTTTACCTGAACATAGTGCTATAAAAAGGCTTTAAAAACAAAAGACAAGTCTTTGCGGCCTGTGCCTTTCACTGGTGCACATCACTGTTGCCCAGTGATTCATGTCTCAGTGATTGGCCATTTCTATGGATTGCGTTGATGGGGTCTAAACTAAAATTTAATTTTCCTAAACTGAAGTCTTGTTGCTATGCTAGCTAGGAATATATAGGATTATGTGTGTATGAAGTGGTGGTTCTCCATGAAGAATCTAATGTTTTTATTGATGGAATGGGGATTACTGCAGGAGAAGGTCATATCTCTTATGATGCTAAAAAAAGTAAATAAGTTGATCATTAATGTGTCAAAACAACTATGATCTGCAAATTTTCCACCAGTCAACAGAAATCTGCTTTCGGTGTTTAAACCAGGAGTCGGCAAACTACAGCCCATGGGCTAAATCTGGGCCATGGCCTGATTTTTGTTTTTGTTTTTTGGTATAAGGTCTCGCTCTGTTGCCTGGGCTAGAGTGTAGTGATGTCATCATAGCTCACTGCAAACTCAAACTCCTGGGCTCAAGTAATCCTCCTGCCTCAGCCTCCCGAGTAGCTGGGACTACAGGCATGTGCCACCGTGCCTGGCTAATTTTTAAAAATTTTTTATAGAGATGGGGTCTCACTATGCTGCTCAGGCTGGCATGGCCTGTTATTATATATAGTCCATGAATGGTTCTTAAAGGGTTGTAAAACAAAAACAAAACTCAACAACAAAACAAAACCCAAAGAATAACATATGACAGAGACCATGTATGGCATGCAAAGCCTAAAATACTTTCTGGTCCTTCCCAGAGAAACTTTGCCGACTCCTTGTTTACACTAGAACATGGTAGGAGAACATTTCTTAAATTGATGATATGAATAGCAATTGTAAGTTATTATTTTCCTATATATTCTAAAGTCAGTCTTCAGTATAACATTTACTTTTTATTTTCCCCTAAGAATCTTATCTCTGTTTGCTTCTGATGTAGGTTTTTAAACCCCTGCTGACTTTAATATTCTATATAAATGTTTTAGCTAGCACACACGAAGCTTGTATTAACATTTGCTTTCTTTTTAACACTGAAAAGAAATTATACGGCAGAAGTATTCTCTCCTCCAAGTTGCCTCTTCTTTCTGCCTGCCTTTTTCCTTCCCGGTGGACTACTGGGGAAGTCGATATTTTAAATTGCTCTCTGCAATAATTTGCAGTGGAATCGGAACATCAGGGCTCTGAGTCCTTCCCAGGAAGCTTTCCCTTCATGTTGGCAGAACAGTCAGCTGTCCTCATTCCCTTAGTACCAATGGCATACCTGTGGCTAATGGGCTCTTGGCCTCTCATTCCTGACGTCCGCCCTGTAGGGTACAGACACCGGACACCCTCACACCGGAGCCCCTCTCCAGCTGGCCACCCACAGCTGCTGGGTTCCTGTTCTCCAAGAGGGCTCTGATCACCCCTTCCTGCTCAGCAGAAAGGAGCCTGGGTGCTTTGATGCTGCGGCTCTTTCCTGGGGCCCTAAACCAGCTGTTCCCCTTCATGTAACCTGAGCTGGGGCTGAGTGGGTCTCTAATCACTGCCTGACTGCTTGGGGCTTTTGCCCATTCAGATTCCTCTTCTGGAAACTAATATCATTTCTTTCTGCAATGTGTGTCCCACCCTCCTTCACGGTGTAGCTCACATGCCTCATCCCACAGGCCTCCTTAAAACAACCCACTTTCCTTCAAACCCAGAGAGCACAGGGGCTCCAGGCTCTTAGCTGACTTTGAACTTTGCAGTTATGCTGCTGTATGCGGATGTCTTCCGTGCCTATCGAGAATGCCAGCTCCCGGGCACAGGGACTGCGTCTGCACCCTCTCCGGCTCCCAAAGAGCGTAGCGTGTGCTTTATAAATATCGAGTAAGTTTAAACAGCATGGTCTACATTTTTATAAATGTCTTGCATTTTCTTTTCTCTGCAGAATGAGAGAAGATAATGCTAGAGTCTACGAAAACGTGGGCCTGATGCAGCAGCAGAAAAGTTTCAGATGAGAAGAGCCGCCAGAGCTTCAGCACAGAAACAGGTACTTCCGCGCCGGCGCTCTCCTGGTTCATTGTTTATACAGTTTGCGGCATTTTGAAGCAGGCGAATCATCTATGGGCATTTCAGCAGAGTGTGCCAGAACTGAGTTTTGCAAACCAGCCTCCTTTTTCTTCTCTCTGTGCTTCCTTTTCCAAGGTGAATTTAGTCTAGAGTTCATTAGGCATTGAAACCAAACAGAAGTGATTCTGCAAGGGGCAAGGCTAGTACTTGTTCCAGAGAAATGGTTGAGACTGGTACAGGTATAACTCTTCCTACAACTTTTGTTGGAGTTGGTTAACCCGAGCTGTGCTGGGGATGCTCTGTAGGGATCTGGAGGCTTCGGGACATAGCCCCGGATGGTTGAGAGTTAGGAAGCCTGAGTTCTTGTTTCACTTGATGTCTGACTGGCTGTGTGACGCAGGGTCCTAGACCCCCCTGGCCTTTGACGTCCCTTCCAGCCCTGCTGGGAATTTATATCTCTTGTGTGTCTCTTCCCTGTCAGTTACCTTTTCAGATTGCGACCCAAGTATGTGATGTATGTTTTAGTAAGTTAGAAACTCAAAGTGTCAGTATTTCATGTTGAAATGCCCACTTCAATGGGTGGTATATTTAAAAGCTTTAAATCTGCTTTAGAGTTATTTAATGCTTTGTCAAGCCTTTAGATGTATGCTCCTTAAAAATTCTAACTTATTTTTTCCCCAGATGTGGACTTTTACCCTCTCCCTAAAAAGATCAAGAATGGATGCAAGGAAGTTTATATGAAGAATGAATTTGGATTTCGAAGGCTTGCATTGTGATTAGCTACCTTTTAATAAGCAAAATTTGAAACCATGTAAAGACCTGTATTTTAACTCAACAATACCTGATTTCCAATTACTCATTTCCTCAGATAAGAAGAAATCATCTCTACAATGTAGACAATGTTATATATTTTATAGAATTGTGTTTTAAATTGAGGAAGCAGTTAAATTGTGCTCCACGTTTTGCCAATTATGGGGATTCAAATTATAAGTATGGGCAGTTTTTTTTTCTTTTTTCTTTTTATAACCTTAACCAATTTAACTTTTTTCTCTCCGTGGGGAATGATAGGACACTTGTAAGAAGAAATGATTTGGGAAAATTAAGCAACGACATCGCAGAAAAGTGAGAACAATCTCATTTGGTATCACTTATCCAGTAGTGGATAATTCATTTTGATGGCTTCTTTTTTTGGCCAAATGATAATTAAGCCAGGGCCTGAGACTGTCAGACGCTGTCTACCTTTGCATTGCCAGTAAAGAATCATGGGGGAAAAAAAATCATAAAATTTTTATGAATTAGCTTAAAGCGGTGAGTTTTGTCCTTAGCAGTTGACCAATTACCTTTCAGCTGTTGCCTGAGAAGGTTGTGGTAGGAAAATGTTTGCCATATTTTCTTTGCATTTGAGTAATTGTCTTGTATTCAGAAAAAAGGCATCTGTGGACGACCAGTGTGTTTTGGTCGTCAAATGTTGCTGACGAATCACCCCAGAATTTTACAACGACCCCACCCCACCCCCAACCATTCTTCTTTGAGCTGGGCTCAGCTGAGCTGTTCTTCTGCCGGCCTTGCCGGCGGTCACTCATGTGGTCAGCAGGTTCGCAGAAACACTGGGATGGCTGGGCTTCTTTCTCTGCTTGCAGCCCTCAGGGTCTCCGCTCCTCCAGGTGTCTCGCCAGCGGGGTATCTAGACCCCCTGTGGGCAGCTCGGAGCTGCCAAGAGCGTGAGAGCAGAAGCAGCCAGGCCTTCCTAACACTTAAGTCCAGAACCGTCGCAGCGACCCTCCAGCTGCCCGGTAGTGGTGACACGAGTCACGAGCCCAGCCCAGATTCAAGAAGAGGGCGTGCGGCAGAGGCGCAGTTCATTGGGGGCCACCGTTCCGACAGACTGTCACAGCCAGTGCCGTGGAAAACCAGCTGTATCAGCAAAAGCAGAAACCGCCAGTGACCTTGGGAAGCTGAAGGTGCTTACGGGAGCTGGTAGAAGCTGAAAGTCAGACTGAAATATAAAGAGAGGGCCTTCTAGAAGCTTCGTGAGCCAGTTCTGCCAGCTCTGAGCCTATTTTCTGAACCGGCACTTGGGAAAACTGGTCTTACAAGAATAGATGTGTTTAGGGGGACAGAGCTTTTGAGAGTGGAAGCACCCCATCGTTGGGGCACCCCCAGACTGTGCGGAAGGTGACGCTTGCTTGATGCCACCGGTTTCTAGTCAGACCACAGTGAGAAGGAACATCCTGACTGGCCTCCAGCCGGTTCGAATTAGCTCATTTTTGTTTTAGGCAAGCAGTAAGATTTGCTAATGTTCTACCTTAAGTGCCTTCTCCAAAGACATCCCCCTTTGCCTCGCGTGTTGAATCATCGCTCAGTGAGTATATTTCATTGAAAACATCCTGGGTTGACTTTTGTAGCGATAATGAAATGCTACGGCCACTTTGCCGTGACGTTGAGATCTCCTCAGATTCTTCCGGCTCCTGGAAGGAAGGCCGAGATCCAGCCCCGGCAGTAGTTCCTTTCTGAGGTCTTGCAGGTCCTTGAAACCCCGAGGTCGTTTGGGAGCTCAGTGGCTGCCACGTTCACAGAGAGAATGTCCTTCGACGCCCCCACGCCTGCCCCAAGATCCTCTGGACTTAGAATTGCTCCAGAACACAGGTGTGGCCTGGTGGGTACCTTCTTAGGGGAATGCCATGACTACTGTCTTGCTGGCAAACCTGTCAAGAAACAGATTCCGGTTCAGTATTTGCAAAAAGGATCTTGAATCCTGCTCTTTTTATTGCATTATCACATTGAACCGTTCTCCATTTTGCTTCAATGTTGTGATAATGTCTTGACTCGACTTTGGGGACAAAGTCTTTCACCAGCATTCAAGGGGTTGATTGCACAGATATATCTGCTGCATTAACGTGTCTGCGTGGAACTGAAGATCAGTGGTTTTTGCACGTGGGTTGGGAGTGCCTGATCTTGGCCGACATTGATTTCATTTCAGTTTCCCTCCGCGAGGTCAGCAAGCTGTCATGTTGTTACGCAAACTTAATGCCAAGACACGATGCTTATAATAGTCCCTAGGTCGCTAAGGTTTGTCGTGTGTTTGGTGAAAGGTGATTGCAGGTTCGCAGATGAGGTTACTTTACTTGGAATGGAATCAGGCAGAAGGGCTGGGACGGTGGGGGGAGCTCGAGGTTTAAAAAAACAGTGGCAAAGGAAAGTTCCGTAGAGGTGGCATCTGAGGAAGTCAAGGGGCCCAGGGCCAGAGCAGTCAGTACTGGGTGAATCAGGTTCCCTGGAAAATAGGTGTGAAGGATACACATATGCAGTCTACTTTTAGGTTGCTGGTAGACATTAAATATGCACAATGTTCCATAGCTGGCTGAGTATTTTTAAATTATAAGCATAGGATTTTATATTTGGGGTGCAAGAATTATCTGGCATGCAGTATTGGGGTTAAAAAAATAAAAGCGAAATTTCAGAGTCTTAATAGCTTTTTTTTAAAAGAAAAATAAAAAGACACCTCGTGTCTAGTGTGTGGCCCTTCTGAAACTTACGGTCGTCGCTCCCGTTGAAATCAATGACTTTTCAAATGCGGCCGAGCGGGGATGAGAAAACACAGGTAGGACTTTCTTGGTGTCTGCGTTCTTTACGGGGCCCAGGTGCTTTGGAACAGCCAAGAAAACGGTCAAGATTATTTTTAGGGGATTCTTTTACTGGGGATTTTAAGAACTAATATGACATCTTGGGTTATTTCTAGTTCAGGGGAATGTGGAAGGGTATGCAGTTGTGAAGTGTTTTGTTGTAGATTAGTATCCATAAGGGAACTTAGACTGTAGACATAAATACAAGCCCAGTGCAGTTCTTGTTTTCTGTATGTTGTCGGGGGAATAACGTTTTATATATAGCAAGCACATGGACTCCCTGATTGCAAGATGCCTTTCTTAGAATCTGTATTAGCCCTTAATTTTGTTGAAATCTCTTTCCTTCCTCCTCTCGAAGAATAAGTTCCAAAATATAGTTTGTTGTATCTTCCATCACTAAAAAGTTTATTCCTTTTTCACTATGGGCAGTTCACACAAGGCAAACATATTAAACAGTTGGTTTTAGCACATTGTGTAACTTTGCTGTATATCAAACTAATTTTTACCAGTTTTCATCCTAAACCTCAAATCATGTAATTAATAATTTGCCTGTTTATTTATGACCTAATTGTGATTCTTTTATTAATAAAAGCTAATGGAAAAGGATTCTTTATTAAGCAGATGACTAGACCTACAATTAATTTTCTTGCAGTATATGAAGTATTGTACCAGAGTATTAAAAGATATGTAATATTTTATTGATAAATCTATCCTTTAAAAGGAATACATTTTAGGATGTCATCATTTTGATGTGAATCATGTAAATGTTGATAATAAGCTGTTTATTATACATTTAGTGTTTCAAGAGATTCACCTAATTGCCTCTTTGCCCACGTATATTATGTAGTCTATTTGCAATTGTTTTTAAAAAATGACATTAAAAGAATAGTTTATGTAGAGAAACATTAGTGGATGTTAATTGTCTCCCCACCTGTATTTATGGGTGTTAGTTCAATTGCTTTGCTAGTTGCAAGGCCGTATTATCAGAAGAAAAGTGTATTTGTAAACTGTATGGGAACTAAAAATTAGGAATAAAACCATTTTCTTATGTTATGGCATTTGTCATTCGCTTCATCAGAAAGGTCCAGGAAAAAATGGGCTTATAGATCACTCAACCTCTCACACCGGCAAAATGCTGACATTTAGCAGCTCTTATCTAGAAGGTGACTTGGAATGTAGAATAAATGAATTAGTTCCTTAAGAATTCACTGAGCGCCTATTCTACGAATAGCTTTCGGAGACAAGAAATTCTATTTGGAAGAACTTGTGAGTAAGTGAAGAGTGAAGAGTATGTCTGTGTAAAATATACAGGAAATGCTGGGCATGTTGGTGTGATCCTATAGTCCCAGCATCCCCACTACTCAGGAGGCCAAGGTGAGAGGATCGCTTGAGCCCAGGAGTTCAAGATCAGCCTGGGCAACATAGCAAGACCCCATCCCTTGCTCGCTCTCTCTCTCACACACACACACAAATATATATGTATATACAGGACATGATTAGATAACACACGGAACTGAATGTAAATAGCACCGGGTGGGGCTATGAAGTGAAGGTTTGGTAAGGGAAGCCTGCAAGAGGAGTGAATTATGTGCTATAGGACATCAGCTCCTCTCTTTAGGTAGGTTTAGGCCACATTTAAACAAGGCCACTTTCTTCTGACAGTAGTGAGCATTGGCATGGGCATCAAAAAATCATTTTATAAGTAACAAAACAGGTAGTTCTTAACTCCCTACTGTACATATATAGGACGATTCGGATTACTTATTTACACTGCAGAATACCACGGCCCTCCTCTCAGTCTCGACGGAGCTGTTTAACGCATACAGTGGATTGGTATCCAGCTGGTTTAGTTGGTTAGCCGTCACCTGTCCTTTCAAAAATACAGAGCATCTCCGAAATGGAGGTGGAAGAGGAGCAGTGGCCAGAGCAAGCTGACATGGTGGCATCTACCGGGGTTGGGGGGGGCGCGGCGAGGCCTCGCCCAAGTCAGACGGCAGTTCCCAAAGCTGCCCAAGACCAAGGACAGAAATTCGACAACTAATTTCAAATGGAACTGAGAGTCACGAAGAAGGGCTGAGGCTGTGGATCGCAGGAGGGTCTCTGCTGGGGTTTCAAACTGTGGTGCTGTTTGGTGTTTACCCTCGGGGTTCAAAGAGGTGCCGTCCACACTGCCAGCCTGGAGACGCCTCCTCGTTCCACATGATCCTTCCTGAGGTCCTGGATTGCGTGTTAAAGGGCAATGATGAGGCCGTGCGCGGTGGCTCGTGCCTGTAATCCTAGCACTCTGGGAGGCCGAGGCGGGTGGTTCGCTCAAGGTCAGGAGTTCGAGACCAGCCTGAGCAAGAGCAAGACCCCGACTCTACTAAAAATAGAAAGAAATTATCTGGACAACTAAAAATATATATATAGAAAAAATTAGCCGGGCATGGTGGCGCATGCCTATAATCCCAGCTACTCGGGAGGCTGAGGCAGGAGGATCGCTTGAGCCCAGGAGTTTGAGGTTGCTGTGAGCTAAGCTGATGCCATGACACTCTAGCCCAGGCAACAGAACCAGACTCTGTCTCAAAAAAAAAAAAAATAGCTTCTGATATTCTTAGACATCACACCTACCAAAACTGAGTTCGCGAAATCCCAAGCATATGTTAAACCCATTCAACCATGAGAAGAGAAGGAAAAAAAATAATTTAAAGGAAGCAAACTCTAAAATTAAAGTCTGTTCAGGAGGTGACAGATGTCTGGGTCTTGATGGATTTCTAGACTTGTAAAAATTAGTTTTCTTTTTTCATCTTCATTCATCCATGTTTGTTGCTTTGTACATTACCATTTTTTCTTATTTGAAAATCAATTTCCTTCTTTCTAAAGGGTCGATTCCCCCAAGTGTTACTTTGTATGGAGGCTTTAGAAAATGTCTCACAAAGGTTTGAGTTATGGACAGAAAAAACACACTTGTGCCTCAGCTACACAAATTGTCCTCTAGTGGTGCCCTATTATACATTGAATTATTGTGTTTAATACTTTTTCCACATAGGAAAATGCACTAAAATCTTTGTTTGGGACCATATAATTCCTATCTTTAGATTTAAGAACAAACCATCAGGTTTCTGCTTAGGGTAAGTTAAAATAGGCCTTTTGGTCGAAGACATTACATACCTTTGAGTTTTAGGCGTCAGGTGGAGGTGGAACATTCTGTTCCAGGCGTGTTGATTTAGTAGGAACATCAGAGTTTGGGAACTCCACAGGCTTGGGTTTCTTTCCTGATTTTGCCATTTATGAGCTGTGGGACCTTGAACAAGTCAGTTAAGGCCTTCGATCCTCCCATCCTCTTTAGAAAAATGGAGATAGTGGTGCCTGCCTTACTGTGAAGGGTGATTGAGAAGTTTAATGGTAATGAATGGCCTGGCACATAGTAGGTGCTCAGTAAGTAGCTGTACTCTTCCTATTGGACTTGGGAATGTTCTTGCAGGCCTTCGAAGTAGCCTGTTCCTGGGTTATGTGAATTTACCAGTTGATGGCACATAGCAGGGAGAATCAGTGAACAAAATTCATGGATTGCATTAGAGCTTATACAGCCCTTCTATGAGGTCATTGTTGAGCAAAAACCTTTTACTTTTATCACAGTCTGTGAGTGTTGGAAATCCGCAATCAGTCTTTCTCCCTGGTATGGAATGAAAACTTAATTCAAACACACTCAGGCCACGGTGGGAGAATCTCTTGAGCTCAGGAGTTCCAGACCAGCCTGAGCAAGAGTGAGACGCCCGTCTCTACTAAAAATAGAAAAATTAGCCAGGCGTGGTGGCATGTGCCTGCAGTCCCTCGGGAGGCTGAGGCAGGGTGACAAAGTGAGACTCTGTCTCAAAAAAAAAAAAAAAAAAAAGCCACACTCAGGAAGTCCAAACATATTTTTATTTGCTAATGGCTTTTAATCTTGGGGACAGAGATAGGTTAATCATTACCCCTGCTTTGGATAATGTGGGGGAATATCTCAGTTTTGGAGGAGGATGATTTTTAAAGAGCTGAGAGTAGGGGAAGACTGGGAGCGAAGACCTGGTTATGCGTCTGTGCCTTTGCTGAGTGACCTCAGCTTCCGGAGCCTCGGGTTCCTCATTGAAGATCGGGGCTGACAGTCACAACAGACGGTCCGAGCAGCTGTCCACACGCAAGAACGATTGTTTGTAGGAGCCGACGGTGGGAGACCTCCCCCTCCAATGTCCCTCTACAGAAAAATGGATATGGAGTCGATCGTGGTTCCCACACACTCAAGTTCGATGGAGCCGTGGACAGGAGTGGATCGCGTCAACGTGGTCGAATCACACAGAGTTGAGAGGGACACACCAGACGTAGGAGAATGTGAACGGAACGAGACCGTTGATTTTGCCTGTTCGACACCATGCAAAAACAAATACTACAAGGTTTGGAGAAAATTTCATTTGTAGTGAAATCATAAAAGAAAGTATGGGAATGATGAACTCCACTTCCCGGATAGCTGTTGCTTTGGCATGAGGAGGGGAGGGGGGACGAGATCAGAGAGGGGCACGTGGCATCCCAGTGGCTTCGGAAATGTTCATTTAAGCAAAGTCTTTTTCATGCTATTAAGTTTCGTATCTTATTGTATGTTTCATATGTTCTTTTGAACATTTGACATATTTCAGGATGAAACACTAAAGAGATTAACTGAGGCAATAAATGTGACAGAACAGAAATAAACAGAAAGGAAACTGCTGAAGTCAGCTTGTATAATAGCCAGTAATCGCTGTTTATTGAGTGATTACTAGGAGGGGTCTTCCAAAAGGTCATGGAAAATGTGTATTATACAAAAACTATGCATAGATTTCAAAATTTTTTGCACCAAAATAAACTCGTACTAATTTGTCTGAACAGGATCTAGTTTGAGGCACTAAGAAGGAGAAGGTGACAAAGTTTGAAAAAGGCCCCTATCAGAGCAACATGAATTCTGCTAAAATTGAAGCAAGAACAAGCATCAAATCTACGGTGACTCTCAGGTGGAGGAATGATGAACTCACAGACGCTTTATGAAAAGATTATGGGGACAATGCCCTGTCCCCCCCGCCCACCAAATCAGCAGTTTACAGATGGATCACTCATTTTAAGAAGACGCTAGACGACGTTGAAGATGAAGCCCGCAGTGGCGGACCACCCACATCAATTTTCGAGGAAAAATTAATCTCCTTTGTGCCCTAATTGAAGGGGATCCACGATTAACAGCAGATCCTCCCGTCTCGGCCTCCCCGAGTGCTGGGATTACAGGCGTGAGCCACCGCGCCCTGCTGTGTTTTTCTCTGTATCTCGGTATCTACCCATCTTATTACATTTTCCTGGGTACTCAGTGCGGACATCGTGACATTTCATCCCCCGGTGCTGCAGTGCGCGTCTCCTAAGAACGTGGACATCCTTTTTCATAACCACAATATGACGTTCACAGTTAGGAAATTTAACATCGATACCATACTATTATATAGTCAATATTTTAATTTTTCCAATCGTCTCAATGATGTGTGTGAGAGCATTTTTATTTAAAAACCAGGATCCAATCAAGGATCATACGTGGCATTTATTAGTCATTTTTATTCCGTCTCCTAGAATCTAGAACAGTCCTTTGTCTCTTTTTGTTGTTCGTGATGTGGGTATTTGAAGAGCGTGGGCCAGTTATTCTATACAAAGTCCCTCAGCTCAGGTTTGTTGGATTGCTTCCTGGTGATTGCATTCCAGTTAAACATTTCCAGTAAAAACACTATGTGGGTGATGTTGCGTCCTTAACACATCCCATCAGCAGGCATGTGCTGTCATTTGTCCCGTTGTTGATGATGTTAACCTTGATTACTTGGTTAAGGTGAGATTGTCTGATTCCATCCTGTAAAGGAATCTTTTCCATTCGTAATTAACATCTGTCGTCTTGTAACCCAAGGGAAATGTCATGCAGGAGAAGAAATCACTGAAGAGCGGAAACAGGAAAAGAGACACAGGTAGACGAGGCTCCGTCCGGCGGGTTCTTACAAGCTTATGGGCGACCGAAAGCAACCAGTGAAACGGCGCTTGGCTTCGTGGCCGTGTGTGTGCAAAGCAGCGCTCTCGCTCGGCGACTGTAGATTTATCGACTGCGTTAACTGTCCGGGATTGGTGGGCCGGGCCGGCTGCCGGGGTGCGGCGAATCTTGCCCCGGCGGTTGCACTAGTTTTCACGTCATGTAGCTGCAAAGGCAGAGGACACGGCCAGCCTCCCCTCCTCGATGTGGCCCTTCCGGGGACAGCAGCACAGACACGCGCTGTTCCAGACCACCACATCTCTCACCTGGTGATGACGACAGTTCCCAGAGAGTCACCCCAATATCCGCTCTGCTCGCCTCCTCACCGCAGCACATTTGCTCAAAGCAGCCCCAGCGAACTTTTCAAAACTCAGAGTTTTAACCCTCTCCTTCCTGAACCTTTCTGATCATCCTTCTTTCTTTCTCTCTTTCTTTCTTTCTCTCTCTCTCTCTCTCTCTCTCTCTTTCTTTCTTTCTTTCTTTCTTTCTTTCTTTCTCTCTTTCTTTCTTTCTTCTTGCTGTCACCCAGGCGATGGCACGATCATAGCTCACTGTGGCCTGGAACTCCTGTCCTCCAGTGATCCTCCTGCCTCAGCCTCCAAGTAGCTGGAACTACCAAGCACACACCACCACCACCATGCCCAGCTAGATTTTTTTTTTTCAATTTTGTGGAGATGGGGATCTCACTATGTTGCTCAGGCTGGTCTCAAACTCCTGGCCTCAAGCCATCCTCCTGCCTCAGCCTCCTGAGTCACTAGGATTACAGGTGTGAGTCACCTGGCTCATCCCATTGCCCTGAGAATAAAGATCTCAATCCTTACTGTCACCTACCCTAGATGGTTTGGCCCTTGCCTTTACCTCAGACTTCATTTTCTTCCACTCTTGCCTGTCACTGCTCTTGGAACCCCGGCCACAGTGGCTTTCTTTCTGTTTCACAAAAATGCTTTTACCTCAGGGCGCTTGCACATATTTTACTGTTCTACCTGAGACACTCCTCTTTCATTCTCCCACTAAAATGATTGTGTTGTATGCTCACTGGAGAGTTTTCCAATTTCAGGTATGGCTGGATCCAGAGGCTCCAATAAAGTCTGTGGGAATTTATCTCTTGACTCAGTGTTGGCTCTATTTAGGCCATTTCTGTCCTCATGGTGGCAAGATGGCTGCCAATATCTCCAAGCAGCTTACATCCTCCCTTCTCTGCAGCTCCTCTGAAAAGAGAGCACCACTTTCCTGAGAGTTGTGATACAACATATGTGATTGGCTTTAACTGGATCACCACAGGTCACATGCCCATTCCTGAGCCAATGCTTATGGCCAGGAGGGTGGAATATGCTCATTGGCCAGGCCTGGGTCATGTGACTGCTCCTTGGAAGGAGGTGCGGGTTGGTCTTTCCCAAGCCTCGTGGACTGAGCATGGGGGAGGGAGGGCTCCCGAAGAAAACAGGGGTGCTGTTACCAGAGGAGGGGCAGTAGGTACAGGGCAGCAAATAAACGGTGCCCGTTAGCAACCGTTGCAAGGATTTTAAGGAGACACCGCTGGAAGCGCTCTCATCTGGAAGACGCCGTGTTGTGTGAGGAGGCAACAGAGGGAGGGTCGGCAGAATGTGTTTGGACGCCCGGGTGTGTGCGAGGAGGGCCACACAAGTCGGGTTCCTGGGACGGTGATTCACCTTAACTAGGAATTACGCAGGGAAGGGCTGGGCGGCAGGGAGGAGCGGGCGTTTGACCAGCTCGGGCTGGTGGCGGAGTGTGGAGGGCAGGCGGGTGGCCGGTGCCCGGAGACCCTTGTTCCAGTTCCCTGTGTTTCCAGGAGAGGAAGCCAGGCCCCGAGAGAAGGGACGTCATTTGTCCTCCCGCCCACAGCAGCGAGCCCCATCTCCTCATCTCACTCCCCCGACCTGGGGTTTTCATTTTTTAAATATTTTAGTTTATATTTTTATTTAGGAATGCAAATTTGAATTAATTTTGAAAACCAAAGGAGAATATCATAGGCATTTTTAATGACAAAGAAAAAAAAAAAGTCAAGCTCCCTGAGGCTAACCACAGCACCGATTGCAATATGCCAGCGTTCGCCACCCCTGGGAGGGTTGCTAAAAATTTCACTTTCATGGCTTTTTTTTAAAAGACATTTTGGAGAAGAAAATATTTGAGGCTTCGGCAAATCATTTTGTTTAATGGCCACTACTCGCTGCTTCTCAAGTTTTTACAGAATTTCATAAAAGCCTTCCATTGCATTTCGGGGCTTTTCGTGTTCGCTGCCTAAAGGTATGAACCCATTTAACAGAGAGGTAGGAAAGACTCCGGGAGTCCTTACGCTCGCACCGTTGCAGCCCGGCCGAGAGTGATGTCTGTATCAGTCGGGCCTTTGGGCAAAGCCTCCTCCGTCTTCTGGATCTCTGTTTGCCCCTGTCATTGGACGGGGAGGCCCCAGTGGGATACGAGGTATGGCCTCAAGGATGATTTTACATGGCGCAGGGATGGAGCTTTCAATCCCCTTGAATTCCGTGGTTACAAAATTCTTCCTTTTTTCGCTTCTCTTCCAGTCTTTCTGATTATCTTGTGAAGAAAAAGCCAGCTTCGTGCTAATATGGCTCATTGCCGTGGGGTGCACGTGTGTGTTCCCCTCCAACTCCTGTGCCGAAGCCCTAATCCCCAGGGCCTGGCGTTAGGAGGCGGGGCCTTTGGGGGGTGATCAGGTTTAGCTGAGGTCATGAGGGTGGAGCTTCGGGATGGGATTAGGACCCCTGGTAAGGGAAGGAGACGCCAGAGTTTCACTTCTTGCCACTGAGGACACAGCAAGAAGGCAGCTGTCTGCAAGCCAGGAGGGGAGTCCTCACCAGAACCGTGCCGGCACCCTGATCTTGGACTTCCCAGCCTCCCACGCTGTGAGATGCAAATGCCTGCTGCTTAAGCCACTCGGTCTGCGGGATCATAGCTGTTAGAGCAGCCCAAGCTGACCAAGACGACGGCTTTCATGCCTGGCATTTGCTCGTCTCTTTTTCTAACCAAGATTGAATGACATGATTTTTAATTTTGTGTTTATGTTTTCCCCTTCCCTTATCTCTACGCAGCCAGGGATAACTGGTTTTCCGCTTACAGCAGCAGCAACCGCTACCACCACGTACGTCGTGCTGCTCGCTCCGGGTGCTTGCCTAAAGGTTTCACACGTGTAACTCATTCAGTCCTCGCAAGGGGTCAGATACTGTCATCATTCCCGCGTTGTGGAGGAGACAACCAAGTCACAGAGAGGTCGAAGCGCTTGCCCAAGGTCACACAGCTAGTAAGTACCGGAGCTGGGGTTCGAACTTGGGAATTCCTCAGAGACCATTCTATTACTACTTGGCTGATGCGTGATATAATGTTTCCTTTTAAAACGTATTTATGAAAAAGGGGGGAGGGAGGCTGGCTGAGAGCCCATTTAAAGAAAAACCTTGAATAAATAATGAAGTGTGTATGACAGGGAGATGACAAAATGGTGACTGTAATTTTGAATAACTGGCACGTGGGGAACACTGGACACTCCAGAGATCTGCGACTCTGTAGATGGCAAATGCAGGAAGCCAGCTGGGAGCTCCTGAGTACGTGCTGAGCAGCAGCTCCGGGAGCTTAAACAGTTGCTTATCTAAAGGGAGAAACGTCTTCCTGTTGGAGCTGCGGAGCCCGGGACCTTCCTTTAAGGGCACCGGCGGTCTGGACTCCATTCCACCTTGCTGGAGGCTGAGGTCTGATGTCCTTTAGTCGCGGTGCGCGTCTCGTGAAGGGCTGTCATTTGGCAGGTGGTTTGAATGACTGTGGCGTGAGTGTGGGCGGGGCTGACCTTCGGCCAAGGTAATTAACGAGCGTTTTGCACAGGACAGTCGCTCACGTTCCGCAGGGGGCAGAGATGGAGGGATCGGTCTTAGCACTGCATCGGAGACGGCTGTGGCAGCTCACTTGGGCCCCTGTGTCATCCCGGCTCCCTCTGCTTTGTAAACAGACCCAAATTCTAATCCTCACCTTAACTCCTGTCCTGGCCCTGAGCCCTGACCTAACACTCACCCTGATTTTAACCTTCACGCTTACTCTGATCCACATCCTGGCCCTAACCCTAAGCTTTGCCACCGTCTTAACCCTTACCCTGGTTCTAACCTCTACCTTAACCACAACCCTTATCCTGCTCTTGCCTTGACCCCAATCCTTACCCTAACTCTCTCTTTCGCCTCTTACCCACCCCCCCCATCTACTCATTTATTCGGTGACTCATTCAGCACCTGTTCCCTCTGGTTTAGCCGGGCAATCGAAGAGAGTTTAACAAAAGGACTATTTATAAGGAGGTGGGGGGTCAAGGGAGAGAAGGAAGGGAAGGGGTTGGGGGAACGCAGAGACAGGTGGCGCTCTAGAGCAGGGCGCTGGCAGGCGCTGCTGTCAGGGAGGTACGCAGAGCAAGGAGGGGGCAGGAAGGGAACGACCCCCCTTCTTCCTCCTCTTACCTTCCTGGCCCCTAAAGGCCTCACCATTGGTCGGACCTACCTGGGAGCCAGAGTGCAGACGTCTGCAGGAGTCAGCCCCCAACCCGGGGCACAGACAGGGCAGAGGATGGCTCTGCACGGGGTGCGGATGGGACAGAGGGTACGAGCACACCTAGTGTGTGCCAGGCACTGTTCCAGGCACCGGGAAACTGCAAGTGACCCAGACACACTAAAATCCCTGCCCTCATGAGGCTTGCATTCTCCTGGGAGCAGACAGCCCAAGTAGCAAGTTAGCAAATGACAAGGCAATGTCAAATAGTGACAAATGCCACGAAAACAAAGCAGGCTAGTGGGCAGAGCAGGGTCCGCTCACTTTCAGGGCTGGGTAGTAAATATTTTGGCTTTGTGAGCCCTGTACTTTCTGCCACAGCTACTCAGCTCTGTCACAGTAGCACAAAGTAGCCATAGACGATCCGCAAATGGGTGGGCATGGCTGCGTTCCAATAAAACTTTATTTACAAAAACAAGCAGGGGGCCGGATTTGGCTCGCTGATCCCTCGGCTGGGGAATGACTTGGCGGTGGAAGTGGAGGTGAGGCGGGTAGGCGGCCTGGGCCAGGGGGTCCCATTCAGCAACTCTCAGGTCATATCTGGCCCACAGATGCATTTTATTTACTCCCAGACAGGGTTTTCTGTTTCTGTTTTCTAAATAGTGGTGAAATTCACATGTAACATAAAATGAAGAATTTTAAAGATACAATTCAGTGGCATTTAGTACATTTACGTTGTGCAGCCACCGCCCCATTTAGTTCTAAAACATTTTCATCCCCCCAAAAGAAAACCCTGTATTTATTATGCAAACAATTCCCATTTCCTCCTCCCAGACGGGATTTTTAAAATATGCAAATTAGTTAACATTGAGAGGAAAAGGAGATTTTCCATTTAAACTGAGATTTCAGTTCGGTTTTTCACTTTTCTTGAAAAACAGGGATGTCTGGCAATGCCAAGTCTGCATTCTACCCTGGCGACAAATGGCAGCTACCCCCTTGACGTGGGGCTCAGGTGTTTGTTTTGCCAGAGTCCTCACCATCCCCTGTCGTCTCCCTGACATGGAGTTTGGGTGTCACTAGTTGCCATGTATCGGCACATTTCTGCTGTTACAGTAGAGCAAGGAGGAAAGCGAAATATTTCTTTTAAGCAGTGCCGTTTCAGAAGGGGAAGAACAACAGGTGGATTGGGAGGGCTGTGTGTTTGAAGTAGATGAAGCATGAGCATTTTTCTCCGTGGAAATAATGCTCTTGTTGCAGGTTTAATGTGTAAAGCGTCCCCGTGACAAAAGAATACAACCTAAGACGTTACTAGGAGACGAATCTCTTTGGTTTCACTCTATATTATACCTGCCTTCTGGAAAGCAGACCTCATTCTCTATGCTCACTGTAGCTCATTCTTATAGAGCCTCAGAGAGGGCCAGTGCCTTGCTCAAGGACACACAGCGTGTTTGTCAACGCAGAGCTGAAGCTGGAACTCAGGTTTCCTGCTTCCTCGTTGCATATTCGTTCCACTGTGTCGTCATCTGTGAATCTGCCTTCAATTGCTACCTCCCCCTGGGGACAAACCCACGTCCTCACGGTCCCTGGGAGAAAGCGCAGGGCTCTTCTTTAATCTCTGCAGCTGCATTTCATCTTTTCCAAGTGTTAATGGTGCTTCCCATCATGCAATGCTCCAAACAAGCGCTGGGTTATCTTCCTGGCCCTCTGGACCTCCGAGAGATCAAAAAATGATGATTCTGTTATCTTTCGCTGAATACAAATTTGCATTATAGTCACCTCTGCTAAAGGCACCTTGGCCAGACCTGAACCAACCGTCTCTCCTGGCTTGGACTCCACATCCCAACTTTCCCATTTATCGGGGATGACACCCTGTATCCAGGCTCTCAAACCTTGGATTGCTAGATCTTCGAACCTGTTCTCTTTCACTTCCTCTACCCAAGTAGTTGTGATTACTACTCATTATCATTAGGCATAGCCCCTGTTCTCCAGGCAAACCATACATGGCGTTTTAAAAGAGATAATCATGAAACGATAGATACCCTAACAATGGAAGACTATGTTCCGCTGTAAATTATGTAATACGAGGAGCTGTAATTGTTTGGGTCTTAGGGGCAATAATTAATCACCTCTTTCCCAACTTCTGGGTTCAGAAGTAAGACAAAGGAGTCAGACAGCTGGAGGTCTATTAGCTTCATTACTTATAAATTTGTTTGGAGAAAGTGACCATCTCAGGTTGGGTTCCCTCGAAGGAGACGCTTAGGTGAAATACGGGACACACGATGTTTATTAGAGATAACACCTGTGCGAGGAAGGCGGAAAAGGTAGGCTTGGGCAGAGGGAGGAGTCCAGTTGCAACGTCAAAGCCCTGGTCAACCCCAGGGGTGTCTGGAGCAAATATTGTCTATCCAGAGTCACAGGGAGGGGGCAACGGGCAAGGAGAAATTCTGTTCCTTTCCTTCCATGGGAGCAACACGGAAGTGTAAATATCTTCCTTCTTTTATCTCATTGGCCAGAATGTAGTCACATGGCCGCATCTAGCAGCAAGGGACGCTGGGAAGTGTAGTTTTAAGCCAGGCTACTATGGAATGGATATCTATGGGACAACCAGCATTCTGATTAAAGAAGGGACGAAAGGGACAGATAAAAAGGGTGATGTTAAGGGTAAATAGCGACTTACTATTTATGTATAACTTACTGTATGAGTTTGGTTATTGAACAGTTAAGTGACAGCCCTCATTACTGTGTTTAGGTCTCCCTCCAGCTCCATAAGGCAATAGCCCCCTCTTGCTGACAAGGAGCTCAGAAAGAGCCCAGACTCTCCTGAGATCACAGTGGCAGAGCTGGGACAGGGGACCCCGCTGGCCAGCTGCAAATCCCACCCTCTTCCGATGCTGGACAATCCTGAGTGGAGCCCTGGTCCCGAATAACTGCGTGACCTTGGCCAGGTCTCTTCACCTTCATCTGCAAAATGAGGATGATGATGCCTACCTCTCGCCATGCCTGGGGGACCACACGCAACCACATACTGTACGAGAAGGGCCTGGGGCAGAGTCGCTCCTCCTTCCTTTTGGGCAAGTGACTATTCCTCATTGGGCCTCAGTTTCCCTAGATGTAGAATGAAGGGGTGGGATTAGATCAGCGGTTCCCACGTTTGGCTGGGCAGCAGGATCCCTCAAGCAGCTTGTTCAGATCCGAATCCTCAGAAACAGTGCCTGGCACTGAGTGGGGAATCACATCTTGAATGAATGAATGAATGAATGAACAAATGAATGTTCTTAAGTGCTTGCGGGCCTTTGAAAACACTCCATTCTTTAACACATTTCCAGTCTTATTCACAAATATCTGAACTCTGAATGAAGGCAAGGTGGATCAGATTTCAGTGGAACTCGAATTAACGACGCGGTCGGGACCCAGGCAGTGCGGTGTGCAGAAGAGGCCCTGGCCTCTGGGTCGGTCGGAAGGTCTGAGTTCTTTGCTCGTGTTTGCATGGATGGATCCGGGTCTCAGCTGTGTACCTGCAAAATGGGCATAATTGATATTTACCTGGCTTATCTCATAGCTTTGTTTTGAGGTTCAAGAGAACCGTAAAAGCGCTTTGGAAACCACAGAGTGCTCTGCCAATGGAGTCGTTGTGAATGAACTGGTTAATTTGTTATGAATCACCTGTCGACTGTGTGCTAGGCACTGCGCGAGGTGCTGCAAATTTGGCTGTGAAAAAGGTAGACATGGTCCCCACCTCGCTGAAGTTTATAACCTGGTGGAGGAGACAGATGAAAAAATAAGTAAAGGAACAAAAGAGTGTATAATTGCATCGTGTGAAGGAAAAAATGGCAGTGGGGGTGGGCAGGGGGAGAGAAGTGTGTGTCAGTTAGTGATAGAGAATATTAAGGGGGCGGGGGGCCTGAGGCACCTGTTTTAGGAAGTCAGAGAGAGCCTCTCTGGGGAGGGGACATTTAGGAAGAAACCTGGAGTATGGGAAGGAAGCAGCCAGCCAAAGAATGGGGAGAAGAACTTTCCTGGTGGCGAAAACAGCAAAAGCAAAGGTCCTGGGGTAGCCGTGCATGTCCTAGGAGTTAAAAGTGTGGCTGCAGGAGGTAAGGGAGGAGGCTAGCAGCCTGGAAAGATGCTGGAAAGTAGAAAGAGCCAGATCGTGCCCGGAGGTGTAAGCCTCAGCGTGAGGACTTTGGTTGTGTTCCGAGTAGAACGCGAAGCTGTGGATTGAAGGTCACCACCCAATTTCCTTAAGAAGAGAAAAGAACTCTGGTAAGTGAGTGGGGTTATCATTAGCCGTATCAACACCCGCAGTAAAAATAATGGATGTTGGTCTCTGCTGCACAAAACACCCGTCCTTTCCCGATTACCCCGAAAGCTTGACTTTCTTTCTCTCAGGTTGCCTCCTGTCTTCAAGACGTCCTGCTGGGAAGGGATTCCATCCTCCCCAGGCTTCTGGAACACCTGGAGCTCTGTTACGAGTACTCTTGATCTACAGCCGCCGCATCCCAGAGCTTTACTTCCTGCGATTTGAGGGGGGTGACTCAACTTTTGCATATTTTAAGTGAGGACCGATGCACAAGCAAACCTAACGTACACAGACCCGCCCCTCCGGGGACCGTTGTCAGCGTTGGGTCCCCTCTGCCCCTCCTCTTGGCGTCCTCACAGTCTGCCTCCCTCCCGCCCGCTGCCCCACAGAGGAGGGTCTGGCCCAGCTGGAGCACGTTCAGCCAGCTGAGAGAATGATGTTTGCATAATTTGAAGAATAATTTTGCATAATAGAGGCTCTCATTTCAAGGATGTAGATCAGTCCTCGGTTCTCTCTTCAGATTATTATTCATCCATTCAGTGAGATCACTTTTAGCGGACGAGGTAGAAATATTTACAAAAGACAGAGAATCAAGTGGAGGCTTTGAGGATTTCTAGCAAAAATTAAAAAAAAATTTTTTTTTTTTTTTTGCTTTGTTTGATATATTTGAGGGCGGAGGCTGGTGCTGAATGTGCGACATTTTTATGGGGCCCAGTGGATCTTAATGCACGATTTGCCCTGGATCTGTGGGGTCAGGGAAACAGGGGACAGAGGATAGGGACTATGAGTTAGGTCTCAGGGTAGGAAGGACTGCATCGGAAAGCAGCGGGTCTCTGCACATCTCCTTGTGAGACGTACCTGAGGATGCCCTCCCTCCTGCCTCTTCCTCCCTCTCTGCATCCTCTTACCTTTCAGGGGTGCAGAGCAGGTGTGGATTCGCCTCCTCTTCTAATGGAAAGAGCCGTAGACGTGCGTGGACCAGACCTGCTAGGGTTCTGTGGTCGCAAGCAACAGAAACCAGCTCAGGCTCAGCTAAGTCAAAGGTGTTAGCCAGCTTTAGGAGGCGAACTGCAGGGAAGGGGCCCAGTGCGGGTTCCACGCCCTCTTCTTGGCTGGGGTGGTGGGGGCACCTTGCAGCCCCGCCCTTGACATGGAATGGTCCTCACCAGATGCCACCGCCATGCTCTTGGACTTCCCAGCCTCCAGAACTGTGAGCCAAATGAACTTCTTTTCTTTATAAATTAAAAAACAAACAAAAAAATTGGACACCTGGGCTTTACGTTGGGAAGCAAACGGGGAGTTGTGGTTATGGGCTGCGCAGGAACGTGGAAACCCCTTTGAACGACTCAGCTCTGGACAATTACTGCCACGCAGGGGTGTGGGCTCCTATTGTCAGGCCCTCTGATTTTTGAAGAGAGGCTTTTAAAATTATGAAATTTCAAGATTAGAACAACCTGACAACTAGTTAAAAAAAAAAAAAGGCTTAAAAGTGCCCAATAAATCCCATTCACAAACCGGATTTGGCCTGAAGCTGCTCTAAACGGAAACTAATTTCAAGTTTTAGTCTCGATTCCAAATTCCCAAGAAGGAGAGACTCTATCTGACCTATTTTGGCTTGGTTGTCCCTTCCTGGTCCAATGGGTCAAGGCTGGGAGAGTCATGTCCCTGCCGCCCACTGAGCTCTGGACGGGATAGTCCCTCTGAGAGCTGATCAAGTTCGCTTGGAGAGTAGTGAACGGTTTGTGGGTCGAATTACAGTCGCTTACCGCTCTATGATCGTGACGCTTGTATTTGTCTCCTACAGCTGCTGTGACAAATAGCCACAAACCCCGTGGCTTAAAAGGCGCAAATTTACTGTCTTACAGTTCTGGAGGCCAGAAGCTCACCCGAAATGGCCTAAATAGGCTACAGTCAAGGTGTAAGGAGGGCTGCGTTCCTTTCTGAGGCTGCAGGGAAAATCCGTTCCCTTGCCTCTTCCAGCTTCTTAGAGGCGGCCTGCATTGCTTGGCTCACGGCCCTTCCTCCACCCTCAAAGCCGGCGACGGCCGACGAATCTCTCTCACGTTGCGTCACTCTGACTCCGGCTCTCCTGCCTCCTTCTTCAACCTTTAAAGGACGCTTGTGCTCACACTGGGCCCACCCTGATCATTCCAAGGTCATCTCTTTAAGGCTAACAGACTTCACGCTATCTGCGACCGTAACTGCTCCTTTGCCACGTGAACTGACGTAGTCGCAGGTTCCAAGGATCGGGACGTGGACATCTTTGGGGTCCGGGGGAGGTGGCGCCTGCCACAAGGCAGTTTCTGAACTTTGCGGGTCGTCCGTAAACCCCGCCTTCCTCATGGGTCGTTAAGGGGGTCAGATGAGAAACCTTCGCAGTCCGCCTGGCGCAGTCCCTGGTACGCAGCGGGCATCCTGGTCAGTCCCTTTCCTTCCCCTCCTTGGGCCACTGGCTTCAGCGAGCGTGAGCCTCAGGTCTTCCGCTGTTAGACGGTGATGACGTATCAGCCCCACCTACGTTAAAGGTGGTTCCTTCCTTCATTCATTCCCTCACTCATTCGTGCAACAAATATTTATGGAGGGCCTGCTGTGCGTCAGGCACTGTGCGAGGTGCTGGTGCAGAGGAACAGATGAGGCAGACAGGTTTGTTTTCAGGTGGGGGAGGAAGTAGTAATAAATAAATAATCATAATTTGGTATAGTGATAAGTACAAGAAGACAGAGGAGGGCAAGGGAACAAAGAGTGACGGAGGCGATGGTGCTGGCAGGTGTGCAGGGGGTGCTATTTTAAATAGGTCAGAAAAAGCGTGTGTGAGTGACATGAGAAATGACAGCACGTGTTTGTTGATTGACTGAACGATGTGATGCTGATTTCCAGCTTGATTACGGCAGAAGTGGACAAGCTGATTGCTGGTAATCAGCGTGAATTACGTGAGATTCCTTCCACAAACATTTTAAGCTTTTCTGGCTTTCTTTGTCTGTGTTGAATTTTACTGTCTTTTAAAGAAGTGACCCAAAGGGCAGATTCATCCGTCCTTCTAGAACTGGATGGACATTCCTCTGAATTAGCTCATGTTCCTCCTGGAGGGCCCTCAGGCAGCAAGAAAGAGAGACCCTGACAGCCCCGTCCCCAGCTCTGTCTGTGACCTCCCCCTCTGATTGGCTGCTGGGAGCCTCAGCGGCCTCATTAATGTTGGAAAAGCACTTTGGGTTCCCCGCTGAAAGATACCAGGAAAGGCAGGGCGTAATTATTTTGTTTTTCCCACATCGTCAGTGTCCAGGGAGGCTGTCAGAAGCAGCCTGAGCCTTCTCTGTGAAGAACAAGAGGCTGCAGTTAATGGGGGACAGAGAGGGGCTGAGGCTGGAGAGGGACAAAGAAAACAGGCAGTGAGATCTCCTGGCCTCCGCTTGGCGACGGGTCATATGCTGCTGCGTCCCCTCCCATGCCTGTGACCCACCATGTTTCCAGGCTGTTGGTGACATCTCTTAGGGTTCATCTCTGATCAGACCCTTTTCCCTTTTCCATACCAGAACATGGCCTGGGGCCCCCAGTGGCCTCTGGAGGCATTGTGGGGTGGCCTCAGGAGACGGACACTGGCTGGAGCAGGTGACAATAATAGTAATAGCTCTGATTTACTGTGCCCTGGCTCACTGACTCCTCACCAGAACCCCGATGGGAAGAATTATCCCCATTTTACAGATGAGGAAACTGAGGCTCACAGAGTGTAAGTGATATGCCCAAGGATGTGGACAAGTTGGGATTTGAACTCGGTTCTATCTGGATTCAGCACATTCTGTTGATTTTACTTTCAAAATATATCCAGAACTTGTCCATTTTTCCCCACCCCCCCTGCTCCCGCCTGGTCCAGCCACTGTCACCTCTGGACTACCGCAGTAGCGTCTTCCTGCGTCTCCCTGGTTATGTCCTCCCCGCCACCTTCCACTGTTCTCAACCCAGCAGCCTGAGGGCTAAGTCCCTCCTCTTCTCAAAGCTCTTCTGTAGCTCCCCTCTTACCCGAAGCAAAAAGCCAAAAATCTCACCTTGGTTATAGGTCCCAGATGTTCCTTCTCTGTCCTCCTGCCATTTATCTCCTTGCACTTGTTCTTTCTTAATCAGACCAGGCATGCTCCTACCACAGGGCCTTTGCACGAGCTGTTCCCTCTGCCTAGAATACTCTTCCTCAAGTATCCATATAGGCTTGTTTCCTTTTAAGTCTTTGCTCAGAAGTCATCTCATTGACCTGTCTGTGAAAACCTTTTTTACAATTGCAATTCTTCCTTACCACCCAATTCTTTTTTCTTTCTTTCTTTTTCTCCCTAGCACCTCTCATTGTCTAACATACTGTGTGACTTATTTTGTTCGCGGTGGTGCGCCCTTCCCCATTAGAACATCAGCGCCACGGAGGCGAGGCGTTCTGTCTGTCTTATCCTCTCAACGCAAGAACATCGCCTGACACCTAGCAGGTGCTCAATGGGCATTTGTTGAATGAACGACTCCAAAGCCCTTGTTCCGTCCGGCACTCATACTGCCGTCCTCTTGGACTGGCCTGTTGTCTGTAGGAACTCTGCATCCTTGCTAACACATGCTATAATCAGACATTTCAATTTTCTCCAATTTATTGGTGTAAAACGCTGTCTCATTGTGGTTGTAACGTGCATTTCTTGGTGTCAATACCTGGGCACTCAGGTATTGATGTGGCTGACGGACAGTGGGCCTGTGTCTCCCTCTACCTGGAAGTCCAGAGCTCCACAGCAGACCATCTCCCAGCATTTTTTGAGAAAATGGGAAATGGGTCTTTGTTTTAGGTTATAATAAGACAAGCAACTCACGCACAACAAAAGCTAGCATCTGCTCTATGCACCAGGTTTAATATTTAGGGCTAATTTAAAACCAGGGAAAAGGCAGCGTTATTAATAAACATTTGGGGGGAAGTGTGAAGAGAGAGTATGAAAATGTCCAATTGAAAAAGCTACTGTAAGTTAGCATCCCACATGAGACCTTACTTAGCATTCTGTTCCGCTCATATGCAAATTAGGAGATGTATTGTTTTAAAAATAATGAAGTCTAATTTTGCATGTTTGGGAGATGCACTGGCTGAGAAATCTTTATTTATTTGTAATGCTCTGAATACAGATTAATCTCCATCACTAAGCTAAGTGTTGGCTGCTTTCTGCACTTGCAAATGTTCACTACGGCAAACTCCAAAGCTGCCGTTGCTGGAGGAGTGATGTCTGAAGTCCTCAGGGGTTATTTTGGGGTTCTCTGTAGACCCACAGAATTCCTGTCATTCAGAGCAGGGATCTTAGCAACCACGGAGCCCAGCGTTCATTTTACAGGTAAGGAAATAGAGGCCCAGAGAGGTGAAGGGACTTGTCTAAGGTCACACAGCAAGCAAGGCAGTGGAAGAACTCGGATTAGAACCCAGGCTTCTTCTAGCCTTATAAATTGTATTTGCCATCAAACCTGTGTGTCTCATGTTTCAGTCCCATTTTTTAACATATCCATGTCCCATCCATCCTGCTGTTTGCTTAATGTTTGTTTCCCTTAAATCAATTCACTTTTTAAAATGTGAAGACATTTATTTAAAAGGAAAACACATCACAAACATGAATGGAAAACCCTATTGCTCACCAAAATAGAAAGTAAATGAAAATTAACACATGGCAAACAAAAGAACGTTCTTAGTTTCTAGCAAGACGTCTGACCGATAAGACATCGACTCCTGTGAAGCAGACGTTGGCATCTGCCCCGCACGCGAGGTTTACCGGTGGAGATGTCTAGGGACACTTAAAGCTCTGGACCTCAACCTGCTCTGTGTTCGTTAAAAGGAGAAAAAAGGAAACGAGAGGGAGGAACTCAGAGCCTGGCAGCACCAGCCTGAGACTTTCTCCTCCTCGTACTCACAAGGGCTGGAAGAGAAGGGAAAAAGTCGGAATTTTTCCCACGGTGGTTGTGTAGCGTCTCAGCAACCACCGGAAGTCCTTGCTTTTGGTGAATCCGGGCTAGAGAACCGGTGAGAACGAGCAGCTACTCCAGACTCGCCACCGGAAAGCACTTGGCCTCCCACGGGCGCGCGGCTCTGAAGACTCACCCAAGAGGGCAACTCGAGGGCATGGACGTGTGTGCGTCCGCGTCATGACTCGAAGCATGAGGGTGGAGCGAGCCTGCTTCTCGGGGGACGGCTGTGTGGTGTCCCAGCGGTGGGGGTTTGTGGCGGGGCAAGAAGGGAGAGGAGGGGTGAGGAAGGAAGGAGGAGGAGAAATAGGGAGGGCGGCAAGGCTGGTTCTAGCCCCACTTAAGAGGCTGTGGCTGAGACTGCCGGTTGTCTCCCAGTATTAGTCCTCCCGTCATCCCATGGTCAAGGACCCCCCAATATTTTAGTTGGCAATTAGCCACCCAAAAGAAAGAATATATTTTCCAGCCTTTTTTGTGGGTAGGTGAGGCCCTGTATTAGGTGGCATCTAAGGGAAAGTGTCAGCTAGCAGCTTCCAGGAACCTTCCTTAAAAGTTAGCTGTTTGGGCCCTTTGCTTCTATTTCTTCATCTCATCCTCTTTCCATTGCCTGGAATTTGGATGCGATGGCTGGAATCAAGCAGCCACAGTTGATTATGAAAGGATCATGAGAATGGAGTCTCTATACAGCAGAGCAACAAGATAGAAGGAGCCTGGTCTCTTGAGCCTCTGCATTGTATTTTATTTTTTGGTCAAAGAGAAACTTCCATCTTGTTAAAGTTCCTGCTATGCTGGGTCTGTACTGTTCACAGCCCAGCTTCGTTCTAATAGGAAAGGAGAACAAGTGAACCCTGGATTGGGAATTAAAAGACCTGGGTTCTAGCCACATTTCTCTGACCCATGTTCCATGCAAATTTGGGGTTGGAAGAAGATGAATAGCACCTGCTTTGCGATCCCTGGCATCCCTGGCCTATTTTAAGCATGCAACGAGTTTCGCCCCTTGGGAACTCTGGGTTCTGCTCAGAGTTCTGTGTGTGTCTGGTCCAAGGCCGTGGTGGGGGCAGGGTGCCCAGGAAAGTGCAGGGTGGGGGCTGGTGTCTGCCTGAGTTTTTCACAGGTGTTACCCTGTGAAGTAGGCAATCGAGGTGCGAATGGGGCCCAGAGGTGTGAGAGCATTCTGTGTTAGAGGGATAACAGTCTTTGCTAACTGCTCAATAGCGTCACACAGGGAATAAGTCTGTCCTTAAACCGCCTTATCTTCTTCCTTCTGACCCACACCAAGCACATAGCCATAAAAGAGCAAATAGCCCTTCCTCTCTTCCCCCGTAACATCGTAAGCAGCTGCACAGTTGTTATGTATTTTAAATAAAGCATTTAAAACCACTCAGAATGTGGCAACAATCACCATGGATACTCATCACTGAAATCCGTTGTTGCCATGGCAACATTGCACCCTTCACCCCCCCCCTTACCCCCCACCCTCATCTTGCCTGTTTACCCTGAAACCGACACGGTGGTCATGGTGAACGATAGGGAAAAATTAGAGAGCAACTTCCAAGGGCATAGAAGCGTGAAATATCTTGCCAGAAAACAGGTATTTTTCCATTATTGTAATAAGTATGTTTTACTCTCCTATTTTATCGAGGATAGATGACTATTATTACAGGGGGGAAAGAGGAAGATCGATGATGAATTAGAGTGAAAACGATCCCTTTTGTCATATCCCGTAGGTGATTTTTAATAGCCGTTCTTGCTGCATTGGAAGTGTGGCTGGTAGCAAGGCAGCGTTAAACTGTTGGTACCATTTGACCCACTTCCCACAGTTTTCAAAAACACTCCAAGAAAATCCTTCAGGAGGCAAAAACAGTCTGTAGACAGGGATTCACAGCACCCTTGATGGAATGGTCAGAAACAAGACAGTCACACGCCCACCGTTGGGCAGTGGTTATGCAGAGAGATCAGAGTGCCACTTGGTGCCACTCTTTGAAGCACTGACAAATGACAAGTAGAACACGGCTGTACATTTACCCGTTCAGAGAAATAATGCTAAGCAAATTGAGCAAAATACAGGTGACCCCAATGACTATAGGCATGTGCTCTGAAAACCTTCGTATGCACCTTAAGCAAGATTGGGGAGACTCTAGAGGTTCTGAGCTCCTTTTGGGTCAATGACCTTTCTGAGAATCTGAGAATGCCTTGGACGGTCTCCCCAGAAAAATTCCTAGACATGCCACATTTTGCATAGAATTCTAGAGGATTCCTGGCTTCCCTATGCCCATTCAAGGACTACGCCTCGCCCAAAGGTCCATCAACTCCAGGTTTAAATGTTCATTTAGTTGGTTATTATGTTATTTAATTCCATTACAAACCCGAAACTGAAACATGATCGGAGATCTCGGATACATAACTTGTTTGCTGTCTGTTCCCGTCACTGGAGTGTAAACTCTATGAAGGCAAGGGCTTTTGTTGGTTTTGTTTACTGTCTATATCCCCAGGATCTAAAACAGTGTCTGTTCTCATAGTAACTACTAAGTATTTCCGGGAGGAAAGAATTACTCAACAGCAGGCCAAATACGTAGACTCATTACTGGAATTACGACTTTGTATGTGAAGAGCCACCGTGTTTGTCATGGCCACGTTCGTCAACTAGAGGGTGCTTGTTACTAATCAGTAATAATAATAACAGCAATAAAAATAACAGCAGCAATAATTTTAAAACATTTCTTGAGTACTTACTATTGTTCAGATCATTGCATTGAGAACGTCACGTGCATTATCTCACTCAATCTTTCCAGTAAGTTTTTGAGGTCAAGGTAGACATTGTTATTTCCATTTCACTGTGAAGAAAACTGAAGCTTAAAAAGCTAATGTAACTTCTCAGCCTCAGGTTTCTGACTCTGGAGTCAATGGTTTGATACCTAAGCGATTGTAAAGCAACATCTTGGGCCATTTCTGACATTCTGTTCTCATTTCATTTTTTAAAGATAGAACCAAAATAGCCATTTTCACTGGAAGTCCAGTAATATATCAGAATTATCAGAGTCAAGTGATGCATCCTGATTTTCTTTATTTTTTTGCTTCTTAGAGGTGATGCATTTATTCAAAAGCCCTTCACCATCTGTATTAGTCAGCTATTGCTGTGTAACAAGCAACCACACACAAAGAACTCATCATTGTACAAGGATAAGAATTTCTTCAGTTTACAAGTCTGCAGGTTGGCTGGTGGGTATATATTTGCCTTAGTTGGCCAGCTTTGTGGATCTTGACTGGGCTCGCTCACATTGTTGGGTATTGGCTGGAGGTGGGATGATCTAGGGCGGGCCCAGCTACAGCATCTGCTCCATGCGTCTGTCATCCTTCTCCGGAGACCGGTAGGTTAGCCGGGCATGTTCCTCTCATGGCGATATCAGAAATTTAAGAGAGCGAGTGCAAATGCACATGACTCCTTAAGGCTTAGGCTTGGCAAGAGGCTCATAGTCACTGCCGCCCTATGTGATTAGCCAAAATGGTGGAGCCCAAAGTTAAGGGACAAAGAGATTCATTCTGCCCCCAAAGCAGCATAGATGCTCAGGGCCATGATTTTGGGGATTGAATATTACTCTTCTCAGGATGTCCCTTAAGGTGGTTGAAATGTAGTTTACTATCTTCATCAGATGCTGGGGAGGGAAGTGAGCGAAAGCCTAAGGATATCTTCATTTCTACTACTAATTTGAAGCAATTTGACGCATGGGTATACAGTCGGACCTTGAACAACACAGGTTTGAACTGTGTGGGTCCATTTATACACGGAATTTTTTCAATAAAAGTTACCGCCTCTCGTGGCTTCCCTTCCGCCTCCTCCGCCTCTTGAGCCCCAGCCGCGCCTGAGACAGAGACCGGCCGCCCTCTCCCTGCTCCTGCTCAGCCTGCTCAGCGCGAGACGGCGAGGGTGAGGCCCTCATCCACTTGATGAATAGCAAACGTATTTTCCTTCCTTATGTTTTTTTTTTCTTTTTGAGACAGAGTCTCACTCGCTTGCCTGGGGTGAGTGCCGTGGCGTCAGCCTAGCTCACAGCAACCTCAAACTCCTGGGCTCAAGCGATCCTCCTGCCTCAGCCTCCCGAGTAGCTGGGACTACAGGCATGCGCCACCATGCCCGGCTAATTTTTTCTATATATTTTTAGTTG